>CAIGRL010132089.1:0-11501 GCA_903798325.1 Fraxinus xanthoxyloides | reverse complement strand
TATATATAATTATTTTGAAAGTTTCAATCTTGTGGAGAATTGTTGAAAATAAGTTTAAAAACTTTCAAATTGAAAACTAAAATTTCTGTTTTCTTGTAATTTAATTTTTTAGTTTTTCTTATTTTTATTTTCAGATTCAATACAAAATATAATCTCATTATTTTATTTGTAACATATATTTAATTTGATTAATTTTCATTATAAGAGTGTTGGATTTTTCGCTAAAAAAGGGGGTGGATATCTCATTGTTTTACACACAACAAAACAAAACTTGAAAACACTCTCTAGTTATCTTTTTATAATTTAGGCAATTGATAACGACTTGTTCTATTTCTTCTAATGGTCATGCCCTTAGAAAAAGAATTGGCTGCGAGCTATAACAGTTTTATTTTAAAGTCGTGGAACGCCGAAAGTACCCGCACTAAGGGGAGACTACACGATTTTAAGACTACGTTTATCGCGATTCTCTTAGGCCAACTTTTCTAACTCAATTCTCATATTTATATTATTTGATTCATGCATATAGTTGATAATTTATTACATAAATCACGTAATTTAACATAACCTTGACCACTATGTAATTGAAGACATAAAATAACACTTCTAGAACCTTCACTATAAATGTGAACAATATATGATCATGTTTGGTACCAATTAAAACTTAAATTTTAATCTAAATTAAAGTCAATAATTCATTTCAACCACATATTTTATGGTCCTACAACTTTTTAACTACACATTTTATCAACTTCTATCAAAATTTTCCCACTTAATAAGGGCTATAAATTTTTGGTTTTAGCATGTCTTTTAATTTAAAATATTTTTAAATTAAAATTAAGATCTAATAATAACACACTGATTAAATCACTTGATCATTGGTTCATCACTAACTCAATGATTTGTCCGAGTCGACGATTAAGTCTACTCAATAACTATTGTAGTGAATATATGTGCATAATAATTCATAGAAATTATAAATATATAATTATATATTTATTTAATTGAATTTATGTAAAATTTCATTGTAAATATGCCTATGTTTAGTGAGGATTAAAATCTAGATTTTAGTTTAAATTAAAATTAACAATTAATTTTGAACACATATTTTATGAGACTCATAACCTTTTAATTATGTATTTCGTCAATTTTATTAAAATTTATTAAAAATTTATTTTAATTTCCACAAAACTGGGCAATATATATACATATTTGACAATGGGGGCTCGTTAAATAGAAATACTGTTTTTAAGTAAAAAATTATTTTAATCTCCACAAAAATGAGGCTATGTATAACCCCTGTTTGGCCCTTGTTACTTTTTATTAAATTATGATTAATTTTTATTCTTCTTATGGACTACAATTCTTCAATAAAATAAAAGCGTGTTCAATCGTGTTTAAAATTCAATTAAAATTGAAAATATAATCGTTATTGAGTCTTACTCGTCGAATAAAAGTCAATAATAATGACTATTTTTTCAATTTTAATCCGATTTTAATATCC
Source organism: Fraxinus xanthoxyloides (assembly GCA_903798325.1). Classification (NCBI taxonomy): domain Eukaryota; kingdom Viridiplantae; phylum Streptophyta; class Magnoliopsida; order Lamiales; family Oleaceae; genus Fraxinus; species Fraxinus xanthoxyloides. The sequence continues at coordinate 10,000 of CAIGRL010132089.1, read as the reverse complement.
ACCGAACACGCCCTAATACTAGCTTGTTTGATACGACTTAATATCCAATTAAAATTGAAAATATAGCCGTTATTGGGTCCACCCGTATAATAAAAGTCAACAATAACGGCTATATTTTCAATTTTAATTCGATTTTAATCTTTACCAAACACTCTCATATGTAAATTTTTTTAAAAAAATATTTTCTTTAATCACACATTTTTTTTTAAAAATTTATTGTTTCTCTCGTTATAACGTGAAATAATAGAGGTCAAACGGAGCGCATATACATATTCAATAGAGACTCCAAGGAAATTCTAGATTCTACCGGGTAATACGCCATCACCATGCTCGCGTAAAAGCCAAGCAAAACAAATTCTTCAATTTAAGAAATTATTCCCCACACAACGAAAATTTACAATGTTCCTTGGAGTCCAAGTCGGCGAAGAACAAAAGAGTCATTTAACTCCTCAGCCTGGGGACATTATTGTAAAACTCATTCAAGTGAAATCTCCGCAAGCCCTAGCGAGCACTTCCGCTTTGCTCTTTCTTATAAATAGGCTCACACTTGCCAATTCTACATTGTTCTGCTCTCTTTGTCTCTGCACATCGGTTTTATAGGCTAGGGTTTTACAGCAATTTTCTTTATTTTCCTCAGGTATGGTTTGTGTAACTAGTTCATTTCGATTGTGTAATTGTGTCGATTTATTCCGCGGTGTAATTTTTTTTTTTTTTGGAATGATTAATTTGTTTGTCTTCGATTACCTTTTGTTGAATTCTGCTTTGATTCTACATAGATCTGATATAGAGATATACATGATATGTTTTTGTGGTCTTCATTCCTTATAACGGTGTACCAATTAAAATGGTTTGTTGGTTTTATTTATGAATGCTGATTTATATGTGTGTGGTGTAATAATTCTGTTGCGATTGTGGCTTGTTTTTCGTTTTTCCAAAAAATGAAAACTCTTTTAATAATGTAATTATTGGTTCTATTTTGAAAGAAATCTGTTTATTTAGGCTATATATATGTTTGAGCACCATTTTCTTGGGAACTAGATTTTTTAAGTTTGATTTATTGAAGAACGGTGATTTTGTGTAAAATTAATTTAGCATGAGAATGCGTGGTTGATAATTTGTTGAAAAAAGAAAAATGAGATTTTAGAGAATGAATAATGCATTTTGTACAATGACAGTCCATGTGTTGTGAGGATCTATGTGGTTGATTTAAAAATCTGTTTTTCAAATGGATGTTACAGATTTAACTCGTGGTTGTCAACAAAAGTAACATGGTTGTTTTTTGAAAGATATCGGCTCCAGTTTGTAATTCTTTTTGTATCTATTGGAAAATTTTATCTTACTGTAAATATTTTTTTAATTCGAGAAATTTATTACTGTAAATATTTATCTGTTCAAGTATGAAAGTTATTTCACTCTTTAAATTGTTTATCAAGTTAATTGTAGATTTATTCTTACCAATTTATAATTTGAATTGGATTATGGGTTCTATATTTTGTCTTTATAGTTATTATTTCAATCTGATTATGGTTTTTTATTTTATTTTTTCTTGCAGAAGCTTAAAAATCAAGATCTAAAATGGGAAAGGAGAAGGTTCACATCAACATCGTGGTCATTGGCCACGTCGACTCAGGGAAGTCAACCACTACTGGACATCTCATCTACAAGCTTGGAGGCATTGACAAGCGAGTGATCGAGAGATTCGAAAAAGAAGCTGCTGAGATGAACAAGAGGTCTTTCAAGTATGCCTGGGTGCTTGACAAGCTCAAGGCTGAGCGGGAGCGTGGTATCACTATTGATATTGCCCTGTGGAAGTTTGAGACCACCAAGTACTACTGCACCGTCATTGATGCTCCTGGACATCGTGATTTCATTAAGAATATGATTACTGGTACTTCCCAGGCTGACTGTGCTGTGCTTATCATTGATTCCACCACTGGTGGTTTTGAGGCTGGTATCTCTAAGGATGGCCAGACCCGTGAGCATGCTCTCCTTGCTTTCACACTTGGTGTGAAGCAAATGATCTGCTGCTGTAACAAGGTACACATTTCTTTATCTTTTCTACTATTGTAGTAGTTTATTGGTTTCTGTATGCTGTTTTTTGCTTGCATTTTTCAGAACTGGTCCTTGTACAAAAATGAAAGTGAAACCCCTTGATTACCAATCCTATGTTGTTTTATTGGAACTATTGGTAAATCTAAGAGGGGTCGTCCTTTCTGATGGCTAGTTAACTTTATTAATTGCTGGGACTGTAGTTCAATTGTTAGAGCCCCACCCCAAATTGGGTGGATGCTACGGGTTCAAACCCCGTCAGTCCTGATTAGTGTATGCTTTGGACGTTCTTTGCTTTTGAGAAACCATTATTCCTGTGCTCCATCTATTCAAGCAATTTGTTGCCTTTTTAGAGATTTTGTTGTTTCTTTCCTGTTCATTCTTGCATCCTTGATCATGGTTAAATGATTTTTCTAGTCAATTGTTTTGTTGCTATTGATGTCTGCATGAATAACAAATTGTTCCTAGCTATCAGTTGTAGTGGAATTCAAACAGCAGCATCACTGTTTATTCTTCTCTATCCTCTGTTAAAAGAGAAATTTTCGCTTAATCTTTTATTACTCGCGTAAGTCAAAAGGTTTTGATGAGAGCATTCCAATGACTGACGTTATGAATTTGCATTTTATGTACTAAGCATTGAATAACCTTTTCTATAAATATTTTGTTTTCATATGTTTGGACTGGCTAGTGTATAAAGTGTTTTCTAATCTAGAAATCACTTGCGAATGCTTTCTGGATTGTTTATTTGATAAACTCTTCATTTTCAGATGGATGCTACGACTCCCAAGTACTCCAAGGCAAGATATGAAGAAATTGTCAAGGAAGTCTCTTCCTACCTGAAGAAGGTTGGGTACAATCCGGACAAAATTCCTTTTGTGCCTATCTCTGGTTTTGAGGGTGATAACATGATTGAGAGATCCACGAACCTCGACTGGTACAAGGGCCCAACCCTCCTTGAGGCACTTGACCAGATCCAGGAGCCCAAGAGGCCCACAGACAAGCCCCTGCGCCTGCCACTTCAGGATGTCTACAAGATTGGAGGTATTGGTACTGTCCCCGTGGGAAGAGTTGAAACTGGTATCCTGAAACCTGGTACGGTTGTTACCTTTGGGCCAACTGGTCTGACAACTGAAGTTAAGTCCGTTGAAATGCATCATGAAGCCCTCTCTGAAGCTCTCCCCGGTGACAACGTTGGCTTCAATGTCAAGAACGTTGCTGTTAAGGATCTTAAACGTGGATATGTTGCATCTGACTCAAAGAATGACCCGGCCAAGGGTACTGAAAGCTTTACATCCCAGGTCATTATCATGAACCACCCAGGTCAAATTGGAAATGGTTATGCCCCTGTTCTTGACTGTCACACCTCTCACATTGCTGTCAAATTCGCTGAGCTCCTTACCAAGATTGACAGGCGGTCTGGTAAAGAACTTGAGAAGGAACCCAAATTCTTGAAGAATGGTGATGCTGGGATGGTGAAGATGATTCCAACCAAGCCCATGGTGGTGGAGACTTTCTCCGAGTACCCCCCTCTTGGACGATTTGCTGTGAGGGACATGCGCCAGACTGTTGCTGTTGGAGTTATCAAGAGCGTTGACAAGAAGGAGCCATCAGGTGCCAAGGTGACCAAGGCTGCTGCCAAGAAGGGTGCCAAGTGAATGGTGCTGCCTGGGGTCTACTACTGCTTTCATAATGATTACAAATATTTACGTTATCATCCTAAAGACTTGCTTTATGTTCATGTCGTTTTGAGACATTTGTCTCGTCTTGTGTGTTGTCTGCGTCTTAGTTCTTCGACGTTGCTGTCTGTTTGTGATTCCCAGAATTGGGTTCTGGACAGGCGGTGGCGACACTTGCGTGCGAGTTAATAGTCTATTTTTATAATATGACGTTGCTTTATAAATTATTACTGTGGTTTTTGATAATTTAGAAGTTTTCCTTGATATTCAATTGTTCTGCTCCCCGAGTTGATTTGAGTTTCTATGTTAGTTAACGACCATGTGTTGGTAAGCTCTTAACTCCAGAACTTTACTCCTGATGGACTGTGCTCTGCTCCATTTTGGCCGAACTCTATAAAAGAGCCAAGATTTTGGTACTGTTCATTCTGCCATGTGTCAAACTTTCCCATCGTCAACATAATTTATTATTAATTTTTTTTAAGTTGCCCTGAAAGAACACCCTACTTTCTAAAATTTCCAATAACCTTGAAACTCTCAGCCGCAACCCGCTCCGAATTCCCAAATCCTTTCTCGACAGCTAAAAAAATCTGCTTAAAAACAAAGAAGCGGAGAGGCGGTGGAGCAAGATTATTGACGTGGATGAGGCGAAAGATCGGATTCTCCTTCTTTCGATGCCGTTCATTTGACCTATAGTTGCGTTTGGGAACTTTCCCTATCTTCACCCGATTTCTTCTTGATGTATTTCAAAGCCTTGTAGTTTTATTGGTGTAGTTTTTTTTGCTAATTATTGTTGATATTTGGTGTCATGGATTTGTTGATTTTTGGGGGTGAAATTTCTCGTTTTTTGTTTTGTTTATCCGTGCTGCTTCAGTAGGTTGTCAAAGGCGTGTTTCAATAGGATTTAGTATCATGTTTTCGTAAGCTGTATGTCATTTTTTCTCTTCGATAATGTGTCATTTAGATAGGTATGGAGTCTATTTCAGCTGCAGTATATTTATTCGTCATTTCCGGTCCACACAGATGGAAACTGTAAAGAAGGGTGGAATCAGGAAATGGTCTCAAGGTGTTTGATAGAAGTCTTGAGTGACTCTTGCATCAGTTTCTTCCATTTTTTTTATAAGTGTTTGCGAATCTTTAACTTGTAAATGTAACCTAAATATTATCGCTTAGCATAGAGGGGCTCAATAGGGCTATCCTGAATCTGGGTATCTTAAGTATGCTGAATCGCGTGCATTTTATTTTGATTCATTGACCTGTTTGTATTCTTCATTTCTTGAGATTGCTAGCCATTGTTTTTGCTTCGTGGCACCAATTTACTATTGCAACAAAATTGTAATTGGAATTTGTTGTGATCTGTTTGTTTTGCTCCTCCTATGAATATTGAAAGAAGGTTAACCAACATAGAGTAAAATTGGGTGCAGAATTGAAGTTTTGCTTCAAGTGGCTTAGAATATCTTCCAAATATTGTTTGGAGGCACAAATTAAAATTGGCTTAGGTGAAGTAAATGCTTGTTTGGGTAAAATTACATGTTCATTACGATTTGAAGTCAAAGTTAGAGGCATTAATTTTAATCAAACATTTACCCACTTATTATCCACACATTTCTCTTGAACCATTACTCATTATAATCTCATTATAATTTTAACCAAACAAGCACTAAATTATTTTCTACCACGTCAACAGATAAAAAAATTGGGAAAATGCCTTCGACTTTTAAATACAACTCTCCAACTCTTTTATAATAAAATCCAAGCAGACTCGACTTGCAACTTTTAAAAAATAGCTTTAGATGTGTCCATTATTTTGGTATTTTCTAATTGCTCGAGTATTTCAAATTGCTCCATATAGTATTTAGCATTCTACATTTTCCATCAGACTCGCAGTGACTATTGTAATGAATCGAAACAATCTTTTCAGAAATTATAATTTGGTTAAATCATGCTCCCATTGACTTAGATTTTGGCTTTGCCATTGGGGGTTGAGACTTGAGTTAATTGATCCAAAGGGAAAGTTGTGATTGTCTGCAGAAGTGCAAGAGTAAAAAATGTGCATAGCAGCATAGGTGCATGCACATCAGTATTTATAAGTGAAATGATTATCAAAAAGAAAATGAAATTAGTTCTACTTAGCCTGATTCTTAGAAATGCTTTGATACCAATATTTCTGGTTTAAGTTACCTTTTATTTTGTAGGCTGCATTGACAAGCGAGTCAGTAATAGAATGTTGGAGATCAAAATAGCCACACCAAAGGTTACCTTCTTTGACTATCCAGTTATTCTAATTTATACAGTTTGCTAATTTAAAGTTGTAATTATTGCAAATTTAGTTGTACTTCCAGCATTTGCTTTACAAGATTTAGAAGCTATGCCATTTTAACTCTTGGTGTTTCTTTCAAACCTTTGTTCGGCAATCAACAACGACCATTGTTTGGCAAGGCAGATTTGGGTCTTCAACGACAGATAAATATGGTCGATGCTTTAAGTTCTCATCTCTTATCTCATCCATTAATTCTCTGTTCAATGTTAATATTTTGTCGAGGAATCAAATTAAAAAAGGGACCAGGTCGGGTTGGTTTGTAAAAAGACCAAAATCATGATATATCGGGTCGGGTCAGTTTTGGGTCAAAACCCAACCGACCCGACCCATTGCCCACCCCTAGGTACATCATCTTAAACAATTTTTACAATGAAGGGGAAAAAATGGAAATAAGAATAAGAGTTTTTGAGATGAAAAATTTAACAAACTCATGTTTCCTTGTGTACCAGAATACTGGCTCCAACTACATTTATGTACAAAAACCGTGAAGTCTGCCTTATTATTAGCTGCCAAAGTGGTTAGGACCGCACAAAACATTATTTCCGTTGATAAATGATTACAAGTTTTGTACTGATATATTGCTTTGTATCGCAGATGAGGGCTTAAGCACAGTAGAAAATTTGGCATCAACTACAATTTGTGTAAAATAACTAAAAATCAATTCATGCTATTATGTAGCCAACTAAACTGGAACATGTGCATTGCATGTGTGCGCCACTAGTATTTCATTTGAGAACAAGTTAGAAACGTGTGCATTGCACGTGATTTTATAATAGGATTTTGACTTTTTGTAAGTTTATACATTTCAAGATATTCACAAGTAATATTCTCTTATTGATAACTCATAACTATTAGTACGTGAATATTTGAAAATTTACACACTTGTTATATTTTTGGATACTGAGCAATGCTTTTATTCCATAAGCAAATAAAATAATGGAAATTATACCCAACCATGTTTTTCAACTTCCAATTTCAAAAATCAGGTTAAAAGAATTTTTAATACAAAAATCAGATCCTAATTTATTTTTCAATATTAGTAATAATAATATTATTAAATTAATTAACCTACCACCATCAATTCACCCACAACAACAAACCCTAATTCATTTTACACCATCTCATTTCAAACAATCTATTCCGTTGCATCATTCCATACCTCCGTCGAAGACTGATGTCGTCGCATCGGTCTTCGACAGGCGCATTGCCACCTAGTCCCGCATGAAGCAACGTCGAAGTGCGGCACTGCTACGTACAAAGCAGTAGGCAATGCACGCCTATTGACGCTGCTTTGTTGATCATTGCTACACACGAAACATTAGCGATGTGTGTGCATCGCTGTTGCTTCGTGCATAATTGCAATGGCATGCTTCACATTCTGTCACGTTTTCACTTCATGTGTTTGTGCTGTGTTGATGGTTGTGGTGTGGTAGAGGTGAAGAAGGTGGTGGATTTGAGGTGGTGGTGGTGGTGATTTGTGAATACATGCCGTGTTAATGGTGTGGTGGCTGGGGATTTTTTTTGGTGGGGGGTGGTGGTTGCGGTCAGTGGTGGGTTACAATGGTGGTAGTATATGTGGTGATGGTGGTTGGTGAAGGTGGTTGATGGTGGTGAGGTGTTGGTTTTGGATTTGGTTGGGGTGATGGTGGCGACAGTAGCTTCCATATTTAGGTGGTGCAGGTGGAGGTGCTGGTGCTGGTGGTCGTGACAGTGGGTACGGCAGTTGAGGGTGTTTGTGACCAATTATTTGGTTGATTGTGACCAATAAATAATATGTGACCAATTATTCGAGATTGTAACGAATAAATTTGATATTTTGTGATCAATAATTACGATCTATAATTTATGACCAATAATTATTATGTACTCTAAAAATTTGAGTCATTAACTTCTTAAATGTGTGATTTGTGATCGATAAATAAATTGCGACCTATAAATTTTTTATTTGTGACCGATGAATAAATTGTGACTTATTGATTTTTTAACTTGTGACCATAAAATAATTTGTGACCTATAAATTTTTTGATTCGTAACTAAGAAATAATTTGTGATCAATTAATTTGATAATTTGTGACTAAATACTATATAATTGTGACATTCATATATTTAATTCCAAGTCAGATAAACATAGGGTATAAGGTTTTGAGAAATCCCTTTAGGCTTAATTGCTCGAGTCGAATATGCTCCGAAAAAGAATATAAGATAATCAATTTTTTTCTTTTTAGGGATTATACTATAATTTAGATCAACTAGTTTAAGGTCAATTCATATTCAATGTCACCTTACTAATATATAACCGTCATTCAAAATCTCACACACGCGGTTAAGATTCACCCACAAGATCTAAGTATGTACAGTGCATATGCTACATGAAGAAAACTTATGCTGAATACTTCATAGCAATCCTAAACAAAGCAATGAAAACTACACTACATATCATTGATAGTACTCATACTTGGTTACAATAAACATGTTGAAGTAAATTATTATTGTGCTGTAGTTTCGAAAATTCTCTCCCTCCCTCCCCCCTCTAAAATCAAACAAAATAGAAAGCGAAAAATAAAAATAAAAATAAAAATGAGATGCATGCTATAATAAATGAACACAAAGAAATAGTACAAGCATACACTAAAATGCATACTCAATGAGGTACAAAAAAACTTTTACCTTTAAGAGTACCGTGATCACATTGATAATCTCTCAAATCACTCATCTTAACCCAAACTTTCTTAGAAGCAAAAATAGTCATAGTCAATTGTGTCAACATCTCAGTCAAGTGACTAACCTAACAAGTAAAGAAGTCAAAGTTGCTAGAGATATCCTGATTTCTATTCTTTTTCAAAAAATCATGACACATATGTCTCGTTTGTTCTAACTCACCACATCTCAAACATGCGGGAGTAAACCTAGGACCAAAACTATATGGTTCCTGAAATTGGTTTCTTGGCTGGTTGGTCCTACAATGTTTAGTAGGCTTCTATCCTAGGATGCCCTATATCCTAGACCTCCCCTAGTTTAAGTAGACTTGTTCAACCATAAAAGATTATCGAGTTTCTGAGATCCACTCAAGAACAAATGGATTTCAGTATTGGATTTCTCAAGATCGATTGTTAGGATTTTAACCTTTGCCTGTAAGTTCTCATTGACTAATCTTAGCTCACTAATGCTTCTGGTAAACGTAACGCACCAAAATTTTACAAACACTGGAGTGTTACCAAAAATTCAATTTTAGAAGAACGATAAAATAATATTTCTTAAATAAAAATATCTGGAATATTTATAATGAAAGCATAATCACAAATTAAATAACCGTCTTTGAACAAATTAAACTAAATAATAATTTGAAGGAAAGAAAAAAAATAAATTTAATGTTTTATCTCTTCAATTCCTCTTGACGTTGTATCACCATTTCGTCACTGTTCCAATCGACCCGAATTAACCTATAAAATTTTGTAAGAGTAAGCATTTAAAAATACTCAATAAGATACGTGCAGTTTTCATACACAATTATATACAATAAAATAACACTTCATACAACTCTTCTCTTATGGAGTATATTGGTGACCAAGCGACACACACATTTTAGGTCATCTTAAATCTCGTATGATTTCTTATCTTTGAATAAAGAACCCGAAGGTCCACAGGCAATTCATGCATAAATTATTGAATATAAAAACATACGGAAACAAAATAAGTTGCACAGAAGTATCTTACATTGATTGATCAAACGAGCTTTTAATAATAAAAATGTACTTAGAATTTACAACTATTTAATATGAAAGCTGTTGTGTAAAATTTTGTGGTAGTGAATTATGGGACATTGACACACTATTTATAGTTGAAAAATATAGTGTTTGTGCCATGGTAAAATTGGGATGGAAAACTGTATTTATCACATTTGATAAAAAATGAGTTTCTAGTATACAAATCACAAGATGACATGTGTACAAAAATATCT
>CAIGRL010132084.1:0-16651 GCA_903798325.1 Fraxinus xanthoxyloides | reverse complement strand
TTTGTCGACTAGTATGTATATTTTCTTGGATGTTTATTATTGTTTTCACCGACTTTTTAATTAATTAGCTATTAATTGAGATGATTTATTGGAATATATTATTATCGAGAAAGATAAAATGTTTTTAGTTAAAAATAATAAATATTGTAAAGTCCAATGGGGGACATAGTTTTTATAGCTATTTTAGATCGTTTAATACATTTATCATGTTCGCATCTTTCATCGAGAGATAGGAAGGTCACATGAGAGAATATATTTGATGACTATCGAGAGATATTTTCAATTAAATTAGGAACATTGACAAACAATATTGATTACAAATTGTCACGTTAATTCATTGTGCTAAAAATGGATTAATAAGGGAAATTCGATATCTTAACAATACTTCTATATATTTGAAGTCAAATCCATTAAACCGCTTTCTAGTTTAATCGATAATTTAGATATTAGTATAAAAAAAATTCAAAATCTATTTACTATTCGATTAAAGGGTACTATTAATTTGAACTAGGTTAAACACATAATTCTTGTAGGTTCAACACTCTATTCATCATTATATTACTTGACCATGATCACGTACAGTTACGGGTTTTCAAAGGATTAAGTTTTTGGCGCTGTGCCGGGGACTATTATTTTTGATAAGTTTAATTAATTTTAACTTTAATCTGAATTTTATTTTTTTTAGTTAATTAATAGTACAACTTTACAGTGTTTCTCGCTTCCTTTTTCAGGACTGTATGCGAAGTTCGAAAATTGGTGATTTTGCTTAATTTGTCCCGAAGATCGAACGAATATTCAACATTTGAAAAAGACAATAGTTGCAAACACGCCTAGAACTTCCACTTGAGAACTGATATGATTAACGTGTTCCTAAACACACTACAATTCTTTGGAAGAGTTACGAAAAATCCTAACGCTCATATATCAAGATTTTTGGATATGTGTACAACTATCGAGTATTCATGGGTGTCCAGTGAAGCAGTCAAAGTGAAGCAATCAGACCGAGACTTGCCCATACACTTTGAGAGACTCAACTAGAGAGTGGTTAGACACTTGTCCACCTCAGAGCATCAATATATAACCAATTTCAATATTTTCAATCGAAAAAGATTGCTAAGCTGAGAGACGAGATTACCACATTTTAACAACTAGACTCGTAATGTTATTCAGATGCTTGAGAACGATACAAGGGTTTACTCTGCCAATGCTCACAACACGGATTGCGGAAATGGTTTCAGGTGTAGTATTTCTACATTGATCTGAATCTGATAAGTAGGGCTAACGTAGACTCCGCATGCAATGGTTCTATCATAAAAAGAACTGCGGATCAGGTCTTCCAAATCATGGAGGATTTGGCATTCACTAGTACACTTTGGCGTATTAAAAGGATGAGTGGAAAGAGAGCTGTTAGGGTATTCAAAGTTGATTCTTTGACAGCAATTTCAACACAATTGACATCATTGACATAGAAGGTAGATTAGATAAACGCTATCCAGACAATGGGACCGAAATGCAAGCATTGTGGAGGGAATCATGAGAGTGTTGACTGCATCGTGTGTAATTCTTTTGCTCAATCAGTAAATGATGTAAATTATGATCAAAATTTTCAAAGACAACAATACAATCAAAATCCTAACACTTACTACCAAAGATAGAGTAATCACTTAGGTTTCCAATGGAGAAACAATCTGGGAGCTCAGATTGCACCACATCAGACTACTTTATCAGGTTTTCAGCAAATTGATAATAAATGTTCGTTAGAAAATCTTGTTACTTAATTGACGGAGATATCTACCCAACACATGAAAAGAATATATAAAATCTTACAAGTTCAAGGAGCTGTCATAAAAATTTGGAAAATCAAATGGGACAAATAGCGAAAGCACTTGTAAATCCCAAACAACAGGTTCTGACAGTGAATGTTGTGGAGGAAGAACAGGGCAATAACTACCTACAGTGGAGTTTAACTGACAGAAATTAATATAAAACGACCAGCTTCTACAAAAGAAAATGTAAATTCTACGATTGAGGAGCACTTGGATGAATCTGAGTAGAACAAAGAAATAGAGACATAAAGAGCATTAGAAGATCCAAAAGTTAAGGAAACTGCTCTTACTAGAAAATTTGTGCCACCACCGTTTTCACAAAGACATCAAAAGAGAAAGCTTGATGATCAATCCGAGAAATTCTGGGATATGTTAAAAAAACTCCACATCCACATCTCGTTCATCGATGGAATTCGACATATCCAAATGTATGCTAAGTTCTTAAAGGACATGATATCTAAGAAAAGAAAACTTCCAGGAAGAAGTGGCATTGATCAAGGAGAGCAGTGCAAGACTACAAAATAAACTGCCATCAAACTCAGGGATTCAGGGAGTTCCACTTTACCTATTTCACCAGGCAAATAATTTCATTTTAATACTTTATGTGATACATGTGCAAGTGTAAATTTAATGCTTTTGTCTACTTTTAGCAAACTAGGAGTAGGAGCAGTCAAAAGATCAAATGTGATGCTGCATCTGGAGTTAGGAGTTGGTTGGGAGAATATTAATATTGTAATTTCTTCATTTATGTTCGGTTGAATGTCAACATTCTATACTCTTAATAAATTGATTGAGAATTGAATTGTGCCAAACTTCAATAAATTAATTGTTGACCCTGGAAAGTGACTCGACACGTGGCCAACATGATGTAATTTCACATAAGCTTCTTCATACGCGTTGTAAGACATAGTTAGTCTCTTGTGACCTTTTTCGGTGAGAGTGGAAGCGATCGTGAGCATTTCGACGGCCAAATAGTGAGATGATAGATCAGAATTGAGATATTCGGTGGTGGCGACCACCAAAATGTAATTATCAATATAAATGTGTGGGGACATGAATAATGTAAAAAGTTAGTGTTATCTTTTCTCAAGAGGAAAAGAAGGACCATTTCCAATGGTTCAAGTGTGGGTATTTCTAATAAGAGGTCAGAGAGGAACCGGTGGATGTGAGGCACGTGGCATCGGTTCTTGGATGTGTTGTTCTTTTATAGGTGCCAATCTGTCAGTCTATAGGTGGACGGATATCTAATGTTTTCGTTCTTTTATAGGTGCCAATCTGTCAGTCTATAGGTGGACGGATATCTAATGTTTTCTGATATAGTAATGCTTGAATTGACATTTCGAAATTTGTCACACGTGCGTCCCATCAATCAATCTAAGGATTTTATTTTGAGATCTTCACATAAAAGATCTCCTAGTACATAGGGACGAAGTAAAGCAGTTTGTGACATGAATTGTGGTCGTGCTCTTGGTACCTTATCTCCTTATCACTTTAGAATTGTGTAATTGGTCGTCGGTTAGGTCTCTTGGTCAGTCCGATTAAGATGTGACGAAGTGATGCAAAGTGCAAGTCTTAGCATTTGCCACGTGGCAGATGAATTTAATTTTTCTAGCACCTGGCGAATGAATTGAGGTGTGGAAACCCATCATTCAACACGTGGTGGATGATTTGGGGACTTGTAACATTAACAATTATTGAGTTTCATTGTGCTTAAGAGTCTTCCAACTTGAGGCTTTCAAACTTAGTCATTTAAATGGTCAATGGTCCCAACCTTACTAGAAAAATAATGTGTTCCACGAATGGTACAACCTTCTTTACGAGGATAAATCGTATTTAAATATCAAACTTGAACTATTATTTAGGCCATGTTTGTCATCATTTGAAAAATTAAATTAGTAGTTTCGACCTTATTTCAAGATAAAGAAGGGAGATGAATAGTATGTGTGGTTTCTCCATCTTAAAAATAACAATTTTCTCCAATCCGTCAATTAATAAGATAAATATAAACACCGATAATTTGTGTTGGTTCAACTCATTTAAAATTAAAGTGTTAGACAAGATACAATTTTTGTTTATTTAAATTTTATCTTCTAAGCCGGTTTATGAAAATCGTGGCATATGATTATGTTCTGTTATGTGAGGCAATAATTATGAACTATATTGAATCAACAAAGAGAGAGCAAGAGACAAAACATGCAGATTCAAGTGGTACAATAGAATGTCTACATCCAAGGGAGTAAAGCAAGTATAATTTACTATATGAACATAATATGGTTATACATGTACTCTAACCCACACAAGAAATTAGAAAAAAATCAATAACACCCACGTACCGTATTGCGAGAGTACTGTCCCTACACCCCAACCTATTAAATGTTCCTCACAAACAAAATGTAAATTACAAGCACTTTGACCTACTTTTCAGTATATATATGTTCCATTCTATACAAATCATATATTATAATTGATTAATGTTAATAAATAAGTAGGGGTAAAGCTTGAACTTAAATTATCTTTTGAATACTCTAATACTATGTCAAAGCATCCCACCTTTTAAGCTCTCTGAGAAAATATATTTGCATATTGTAAATTTAGCCCCTATTTGACAATTAATTTTTTTTTTTATAGGAAAAATGGAGTTTTGAATAGTTATTTTTTGAAAAATGTGCGATTAAAAAGTAGATTTTTAAAAAATTTGTGTGTAAAATATATTTTATTATGTGAATGTTTGATTTGACATAATTATGTTGAAAAAAGAGTTGAAATAATAATTGTAAAAAATGGGCTTAGTCTTTAACATCTAAGCTCAAGAACAAATATTCAAGACACTTGCACAAAAGACAACAAACAACTGAGATCGTAACTTAGCTCTATATTAAAGAAAGACAAACTTGATCGCCATTAGGGATAGATTACGATGTGTGGGATGGGGTGATAAGGGTGTTGATCGAGTTGGTCGGGTGAGCTTGGCCAAGGTAGATTAAAATTTCCTATATTTTTTTTATTATGTGTTAATAAGTATTTAATTGTTTTAAATGCAATTTATTTGTACTTTTCGAAAAATTATGGGATTTTATTATAATTTTTTTGTTGTTATATATATTATTTAAAAAAGACAAATCCGTCATTTAATGATCAATATGGAGGGAATGATATATTTATCAATGAATTTTGCTATTTGTATATAAATATGGTGCATCAACGGTTACTGAAAATGAAGTAGGGGGGAAAGAATTGATGAAGCAGTTAACAGTATTTTAAATTGATAAATAAAGCGTCACGTGATATTATATAATTCCTTATATAATTTTTGATGTGCATGTTGTAAGATGTTTTATAAATTGAAATGTTGAGATGAATAATGCTAAAAAAAAGTTGAGGGTACATTTGTTACATTTTCAGACGTTGGAGAAAGTGCAAATTTCGCTTTCAGTGAACCCCTTTCTCCTTTGACAGTTTTCCCAATTTGCAAACCAACTTTATTGATATTTTCTCTGCTGCTTCAATTCGCTTTCTGATTTCAGATGCTTTCTACTTTCTATATAGGGTTTCTCTTCTACAGGTGGATGTCCTAATCTCTTCCCTGAATTAGTAAATGTTACATTGTTAACTCTTTCTATTTTATGCAAAAAAACTGAACGATTCTTCTAACTGACTGCCTCTTACTTTTCTATATATATATATATATATATATATATATATATATATACTCTCCCCCTCTCTTGGATGTGATTTCCATTTTTTATAAGTTGTGGCTTCAGATTCTGTATTGTACTTGAAGATATGCTGTGCTTCTTTTTTCCTTATTTCTATCGAAGACCAAAGTTTTTTGACTTCTTTCTCGTCCCTCAATCTCTGTATATTTCTTGAGTCATGATACTGACCAGATATACATATACGTTTCATACGTTCGCAGCGAGTGTACTGTGAAAATGGTGAGGCAGAAGATTCAGATCAAGAAGATTGATAACTTAACGGCACGCCAAGTGACCTTTTCAAAGAGAAGAAGAGGGGTTTTTAAGAAGGCTCAAGAACTCTCTACTCTTTGTGATGCTGAGATTGCCCTAATTGTTTTTTCTGCCACTGGAAAACTCTTCCATTATTCTAGCTCAAGGTTCTCTAATTTCCTNGATTCTGTATTGTACTTGAAGATATGCTGTGCTTCTTTTTTCCTTATTTCTATCGAAGACCAAAGTTTTTTGACTTCTTTCTCGTCCCTCAATCTCTGTATATTTCTTGAGTCATGATACTGACCAGATATACATATACGTTTCATACGTTCGCAGCGAGTGTACTGTGAAAATGGTGAGGCAGAAGATTCAGATCAAGAAGATTGATAACTTAACGGCACGCCAAGTGACCTTTTCAAAGAGAAGAAGAGGGGTTTTTAAGAAGGCTCAAGAACTCTCTACTCTCTCTCTGTGATGCTGATATTGCCCTAATTATTTTTTCTGCCACTGGAAAACTCTTCCATTATTCTAGCTCAAGGTTCTCTAATTTCCTCTCTTCTCTCTCTTGAACACGCACAACATGCTACTGGGGACTAAGCTTTGATGCTTTTGGCTACTGAGTTTTCAACCACATAGCTAGATTTTGTATTGAAAACTGAAGATATTAATGAGCTAAAACTACAGTAAAAGTGACTAGAGAGACCGTTCTTTAGAGCAGGTATGAATTAAATGGGCAGTAATGGAAATTATTAGGTAGAAAATCGTAGCTCGGATATGGATGCAAATAATCTAGAAGTGTGATACAAAGGTTGAACAAAACTAGGGGCGAATGGTAAGCTGATATATATCACATGTTTTTTTCTCCTGCGCGTGTGTTTATGAACTGTAACAACAACGATCACGTAGGAAAATGTGAACATGAGGATGGCACAAAATTGAAAGTATTCTTGTATCTTGTGGTGTTTTCAACATATCTTTTTATCATTAATAGTGGGTGAATGCTATTGAATATGTTCATTGTGAGAGTCAATGTGGGATTGTGGGCAGCACAAGTCATGAGTGCAATTTTGCCCTCAGTGAGAGATGGCTTAGTTTATGTGTTTTGTGTCTAAGGTTCATGCTTTGTACCTTAAACATGTGAGAATTTAGTTGTTTTCCTATCCAATATTGTCTTATTGAGAACATACCCCTTTCAATTTATCTTGAACTTTAAAATAATGTGGTTTAAAATGGTATGCAAATGTCTTACGTGAAGTCTTCAGCAGCCTATGATTATGAAATTTGTGCATGCTGCACAAGAAAATAATGATTCCAGCTTGCACTAGATTGGATTGGTTCAAAATCCATTGATTTGCCATTCAATCAGATATTATGTTTCACAGTTACATTGGTCGCTTCTATTGCTTAAACAAGACATAGACCTATTGAAGTTTCTCACATCTACATATGGAATGGAAATCTTTATATAAGAACACTTAATTAATCTACATCTAATTCCTGTTATCTAATAGCTTAAATTGTTAAGTATTATATATATTCTAATGTTCCAAAGTGGCATTAAGTTCTTCATGTACGATACTCGTACAGGCATAAATAAGGTCCTATAGTTCTTGCTGGCACTTGAAAGGAAAAACTGAAAACTTATACATAGCCTAATAAGTTTCGTTCTACTGCTTCCATTTTGATTACTCCCCCTTTTTTATATAACTGATAAGATGTTGAGGATCAGTAGATGATGATGTTGGAGACACTCAAGTGTATATGTTGATTCCTATTCTCAACAATCTTACGCAAAAAATTAAGTGAAATTGCATGCATTTTCAATAAAACTTGTAGATTTTAATATGGTTGAATGTATTTACTAAAGTGGAAAAAATAAAATCATGCTATTGAGTTTTGTATTTGTTACAAAGCATGCATTAAGTCATACCATTCAGTTGCCTATTCGATACCAAACATGCATTCTATTTATAAAATGTCAGATTTTGATTTTGTCTTCCCCTAGTTTAATTATTTGAAAACATTGTTCCCAAATGTTATATTCTGCAGCATGATGCAACTAGAAAGGCATAGAAGGCAATCAGAGAACTCGAACAAATTAGGACAACCATCTATCCAACGTCAGGTGAGATCACACCATTTATAGACAATTCGAATTTAAATTTGCCGTGTGTCTTTGTACTTTATATACTGAAATTATAACAAGAAAATATTGAATAAGACTTCAGCATCGAATTAATGTAGTCAATTAATCATTACCATATGAGGTTAAATATTGCAAACAAGATTGTTTCCCGCTCATTAAATGTAGATTTATGTTTTAATGTATTTACCCCCATATGGTCAATTAAATCTATGATGCAATTAGTCCCGTTTAATTTAAGATTTTAATTTTTTTTACTTTATTTATTAGGATTAGGACTCTAATAAAAAAAACAAGTAACTTTTCTAAGTTTGTTTTGCTTAAAAGTTTGGTTAGGAGTAATTCGGTGTTATAATTGTGTTGTAGGATGGTTGATTTCGAATGTGAATAGAATGTTTGAGGGTTTTCTTCAATCATCCACCTAAATGGTTAATTTGTGCAAGCATTTTCCTCTTAAATCCCGTATTTGTTATTGTTTATGCTTCCACTAGCATCAGTTAATATCATAGCCTAGTCTATGCTTCTAACAATGGATCGAAGAGGAGAAGTTAGACGTCGTGGTGATATGATTGATATTGGAAACCGTAGACATGATCTAATACATATCTACTAACATCTTGAAGTCGTGGCACAAAAGGTAGACAAATTGATTATCCCTCGACAATAGTGGTGGGTGACCTTTTTGGTGCAATGGTGGGTGGGATTGGAGAGCAACTTCCCCGGGGACAACGATTCAGATTGTTTTACGGATGTTAAGATAATCTGACAAAAAGATGAGATCATTGATAATATGTCCATACTTATGTACATTGATTTTGCTTTAGTACGGTATTGGAAGTCCTTACTTGAGTGAAAACTTCTAGAATGACATTCGTTGGGGGCGAGTAAAAAAAGAGTAATAATAGTACTATGTGGGCATCCGAGTTTGAAGAAGAATAAGCCATTTTATGCAAGAGAAAAAGCCAGGTATACCACAACTGATAAGAATCAACATATTCGTCGTGGCAAGGAAGGATCCAATCCTAAAAATGCTTCTGCCTTTGATCTGGTGGTAAGCCTTTCACATTCCTGAAGAAATTATAATTTTGCCAATCTTAACATCTCTACTTTTGATCACCTTCTTATTTATTGGATTGTAGAGCTTGTAGCCATTTGATCTTGAATAATAGCCTATTGAGTTAAAGCAATGCTCTCGAAAACTCAAAAATGTAATATACTTGGCTTGAATTCATTCCATGCTTGAGAAGTCATTTTACACACTTCGGTGGGACAACTATTCAACAAATACACAAAACACTAAGCAACTTCAGCAAAAAACTTCTTTGGCATCTTTTTAGTTTTCAACATACTTCGAGTAATTTTCACGACAGCCCTATTATTTTCTTTGCTATGCCATTTTGTTGAGGAGATATATAAATAGTCAAAGAATGATACATGCCATGATCTTAACAATTTTTTTCTTAAATGTGTTGCTAATGTATTCACCACCACAATATGAGCATAATATTTTGACCTTATGACTACTTTGATTTTCCACCATCGCCTTGACCTTGAAAGCCTCAAATGCATCAGACTTTTCTCTAATAAAATTTTGATCGATCTACAAATGTTCACATGCACTAATTCAATTAGCCTCGATGCTCGAAAAACTTGCTTCTTTCAGTAAAGCCTTTTTGAATCCTTTCATAGAGACACTCTTCGTAAAATTGAGTTGGATGATAAATATATGACCGTCCCTTCACCATATCTCACTTCGTCATGATGTTTGGACAGTCAAAATTTAGATAGTTGAGTCTTAAATGCCATAGATACGATGAACTTTGACACATGCCTACAAACACTCCACTTTTCCACTTCGAATATTCGACAAGAATTTTTGATTCTTTATTATTGGAACTCTAACAATCAAGTTTTCATTGCAATCTCGTATTATCATTTGTTGATTTTTTATAAGGATATCATATCCTTGGTCCAAAAATTAGCTCGAACTACAAATATGTCTTCATAAAAGGAATATAGTAAACAAAGAAAATTTATTTTTCTACGTTTTTCATTTGAATGAGAGTTTTACTTTTACCTTTGACTTGCACATCTGAATCATATGAAAATGTACCGCGGTCGTTTAGTTCTTCAAGTTCCTTGGAGATAGATTTGTCTCCACACATATGATTTAGAATTATTCGCCCCTTGTACTTTGTATACCAATAGTAAAGTTCCTTTTCATTTTTCTTTATTTTCAACGTAGTTGGATTGCTCCACGTTATTCGTGCACTCACACGCAAAATGACTAAGTTTATGAAAATTATATCATTAAATTTGAGATTTATCATATCTCCAACCATTATTTTTCCTTCATCTTCTTTGAGATTATGTGTTCCTCGCCCTCTTGAATTAAATAAATATTGATAATTCCCTTCATTATATTCTTTGAGATTATGTGTTCCTCGCCCTCTTGATTTAAATAAATATTGATAATTCCCTTCTTTATATGATGAATGCTGGAAATTTCTATCTCCTTTTCTACAACCTCTTTCATATCCTCTTACCTCTTTAGTTCGTATTTTTCTTCTCATCTGTTCTTTCTACTTTTTGAACCTTCTTCTTATAAGTTTGTACTGTACTCACGACTTCATAAATAATTATTCCTTTCAAGTCTTTTGATTCTTCGATTGCCGGTACACTAAAATTGAGTTTTTCATGCGAAAATCGAAAATTTTTCAGTCACTTACTTCATTATCATTTTCATCTCATTGATAACCACCATACTGGCAAATAGTAATGTAAAATTGATTCAGATTCCTTCATGGATAGAACTTCAAATTCTTCTCTCAAATATTGAAGACGAATTTTTTTTTTGCCTTTGTTCACACCTTTGTATGTATTTTGAAAAATCTCACATGTTTACTTTGAAATGGTAGCATTTTAAACCATTTGAAAAATCGTATCAAGATCTTGATGAATCTTACAAAGTGACTTTTGATCCTTCATCGTATCTACTTGTTGCAAATCTCTTTGTGCTTAAGATATGCCTTCTTTATTTTAGAGTTCAAAATCTTTCTCTACCAAGTCCCATAAATTTTAACTTCCAACATTTGCCTTCCTACGAATATACCACGTAGTATAGTTGTCATTAGTGAGTGGAGGAAAGTGAAGAGAATTATTGTTTGTCATATCTTCTTTCCACAATCTTATAAATCGCTCTAATGCAGTTTTTGTTGAAAACTTGGAGATTGAATAACTTTTAAAAGGAGAAAATAATATTTAAGAGAAAGCTCAACTTTATTTCTTAACTCCCTAAAATGACTCGTGGAACAACTTTTAGAAGAGAAGAAATATTTATGAGAATACTCAACTTCATATGTTAACACTCCAAAATGACTTTTGAAAAATGAGTATAATCACTGACCTTTTATAAACTTTACGAAATATGCATTTAATCTAATACATGTACTAGTTATTAAAGCAAACTTATCCTAAAAAAATTCATGCATTTTTCTAGTACATGAATAAACTAGTTGATTAATGTTTGCAAGAGTAATAATCTTAAAAGACGTGAGTGAACTTGACTAAATAAATGAAATTCATCTTTCAACAATATAATGTCAAAAACACGATAATGTTAGAAGTGAAAGTTATTATGTTTGCATTTTCTTCTCAGGAAAATGACAGCTATGGCGTGCTCAGCAAGATGATCATGGATAGGACTCGTGAGTTAAGGTAAAATATGGCTGTAAATTAAAGATGTGTTACAAGTATTCAAGTGCATTGCACAGTTGAGACACAATTGTAATTTTGATAGGCAGCTTATGGGCGAAGAGCTCCAAGGACATGACATGGATGAGTTGATCAAACTAGAGAAAAGGGTACAAGGAGTACTAAACCATGTTGTGGAAACAAAGGTATTATTGCATACAATTTGGTGTTTTCTAGTGCTTCAAATTTAGATTTTTTGAGCTAACATCTTTTTCTTTCCATGGGGAAGAATGACAAATATTTTAAAGAGATCAATTTGCTCATGAAAAAGGCAAGACCTCGAACTTTATTCATTGATGAAAAAATAATCATGCTGCTCCTTGTTAAGACATAAATCCCATAAAAAGATAAAATCAACTAAAGGCTTGGGCTAATTAGTTAACTTTCCTGATATGCAGGAATCTAAATTAATGGAAGAAAATGCTAAGTTGAAACAGCAAGCAGAAGTGAGAGTCGATTTCTCGCACTGCATGCATTGAAATTCAGTAGTAAATTTCGCGTTCTCAAGTCATTGAGTGAACTGTTTATGCTGAAATCTGAAGGTGCTGGAAATGGTATTGAGCAAAGCAACTCATCCGAGTGTATCACCAATTCTCATGACTCTTGATACTTCCCTCAGGCTGGGGTAGTGTACGTAATGTTAGTTAGATTCATGTAACCTAATTCAAACTATTGTCCACTGGATTCATGTAAACCTAATTCAAATTTACACAAAAATGTATTGTCGTAGTAGGATGTAGTCTCCGATCTTTTTGACTGTATGCTTCTGTTAATTTGGCAGCTTACCTTTCCCCAACTGAAGACGATGCCATTGCCAGGAAACTACAGCCCAGAAGAATAATTGTCCATTTTTCTTAATAGGATATAATTATAAATTATTGTGCAAGTGAGTTGAGTGTCGGGGGACCAATGTTGTGGAACATTAAAATCTTTTGTTTTGAATTTGCTTGTATTGTATAATTTTGAAATCATACGTATCCCAGGAAATTATACGAGGTACATGAAAGTGAAATTTTGATTGCTTAAGAAAGAGTATATTGTTCGGGGTGAACTCAAATTTGACTATGGTCGCGATTTAAAAAAAAATGTTAAATAGATCTTTTATATTGTCAATTTGATAAAAAATGTCATTTTTATTAAATTGACATTTATAGCATTTTCTGATCTATATTTCATTAATATCATGGTTAGATGCAATTGCCCAATCAACTAAAGAACTTAGTCATGCATATTTTGGCTTTATTTATTTCGATTCCGTGGCAATATGCAAACCAACTTTATTGACAATTTCTCTGGCACTACACTTGGTTTCTGATTTCAGATGCTCTCTACTTTCTCTCTCTAGGGTTTCACTTCTGCAGAGGTTCTCATCTCTTCCCCTGAAATAGTAAACGTGACACCGTTAGAAGATTTCTATTTTATGCAAAAAAACAAACAGAACGATTCTTCTTCTCACTGTCATTTCCATTTTTTTTGGGTTGTGGTTTCAGATTCTGTATTGTACTTGAAAATATGCGTTGCTTCTCTTTTCCTTATTTTTGTCAAAGACCAATATTCTTTCTCGTCCCTCGATCTCTATATATTTCATATTGTACTAACGACATATACATATAAAATTTGTTTGCAGTGAGTGTACTGTGAAAATGGGGAGACAGAAGATTCAGATCAAGAAGATTGATAACTTGACGGCACGCTAAGTGACCATTACATAGAGGAAGAGGGGTTTTCAAAAAGGCTCAAGAACTCTCTACTATGTGTGATGCTGAAATTGCCCTAATCGTTTTTTCTGCCACTGGAAAACTCTTCCATTATTCTAGCTCAAGGTTTTTAGATTTCCTCTCCTTTCTCTATTGAACACACACACAAGATGCTACTGGGGTCGAAGCTTTGATGCTTTTGACTACTGAGTTTCAATCATTTAGCTAGTTTTGTACTGAAAACTATAGATTTTAATAGGTTAAGACCACATAAAACTTTTTTTGAGCTGGTACGAATTAAATGGGCAGTAACAGAAATATTAGGTACAAAATCATAGCTCGGATATGGATGCAAATAATCTAAAAGTGTGATACAAAGTGAAAGTTTGTACTTTATTAACTAAGTGTGACCTTACGTGCCAAATAATTCTGTTAAAAGCAACATGCCGCTTTTTAATAGTTTTTAGATGGTTAAACATACATGTCCAATTTTCCTAAGTTGAATTACCGCAATTGTAATATTTGGAAAGTAATAAATAACATACGGTATGATGACGGGGAAATCCAATTGGGTAAAAACTCCGGGACCAATCCAGTTATCCCACTATAGACAATATGAATCAGAGTCCATTTCTAGTCTAGCAAATTCCACTAGTTCCTGTTGTTGTAATTCCTTTAATCTCCAAAATCTGTTGTACCTCCATATCCACGATCTGCTACCGTAGATACTATCTATCCAACCTGCTAGATCTCCCATCTACCTTATGTAGCTTCCAAGATCCGCTGTAAATTCCAGCTGTTCGATCTTCTTTAATTGTCTCTTCCAAGTGGATATCCAAGAACCTGCTCCAAGGTGTTATGCTCTTCCTACGCTTATAGTCCAACCTCTAGAAACTTCTAAAATCTAACTGAGAAAGTGCATTCTTAAAAATGTTTAGGAAGTAGGTGTTTTGAATTCTTCAATTCGATGTTTTCCCAAAACTCGGTTGCCGGATCCTAAGAATGATATGAATGACTCCACCAATGAAAATTGTTCTTGAATCTCTCAAAAGAAGATATGAATATGTTATACTAATGAGGCACAATAAGACAGCCTGTAATTTTCATGTAGGAGCATGTGTATTTATGGTTGGAGGTGTATGAGTGATATGAGTCGTGTAAAACTCTCCAAAATCCTGAACTAGGTTTAGTCGCATAAATATATCGCTTGAGCGAGGGAGCCTATCGCTCGAGCCAAAGGTCTATCGCTCGAGCCAAAGGTCTATCGCTCGAGTTACGCCTCGACGATAAGCGAGCGACAACAGTTCTTTTTTTGTCACTCGAGCGGTGGCTAGGCGTGAAACTAGGAAAATTTCAGCGCCGGTTTTTTATTGTTTCCAAACTCGAACTCAAACTCAAACCCCAAGCTTCCTAATTCAAGTATACAAAATTGCATCTAAGTCCTTGACTTTTTACAATTGTTTAATTAGGACATTTTTGTTCACAAATATGCCAATTACAACGTTGGACTTAACACAAAGTATCAAACAAAACTAGGGTCGAATGATACACTAATATATATCACATGCTTTTCTCCTTTGCATTTGTAAACTGTATTTTAGTGAAGGTGGTGGGGGCAGGGGTGGTGTAGAGTTGAAACAACAATGATAACATAGGAAAATGTGATCACAAGGATTGAACTAGATTAAAAGTATTCTCATATCTCGTGGTGTTTTCAACAAATCTTTTGATCATTAATAGTGGGTGAATGTCATTGAGTATGTTCATTTTGAGAGTCAATGTGGGACTGTGGGCAGTCCAAGTCATGACTGCAATAGCGCCCAGAGTGAGAGATGGCTTGGATTCTGTGTTTTCTGCTAAGGTTCATGCTTTGTACCTTAAACACGTGAGAAATTTGTTGTTTTCCTATCCGATGTTGTCTTATCGAGAACATACTCCTTTCATATATCTTAAGTTTTAAAATAATGTGATTTAAAATGGTACCGTGTCGCATAAATGTCTTAAGTTGAAGTCTTTAGCTGCTCATAATTATGAAATTTGTGCATGCCTTGTACTTTCGACAAGAAGATACTAATTCCAGCTTGCACTAGATTGGATTGGTTCAAAAATTCATTGGTTTACTTTTCAATCAGTTATTATCTCTAACAGCTAGATTGGTTGTTTCTATTGCTTAAACAAGACATAAACCTTTTGAAGTTTCAAACTTTGGCATCTCACATCTATGTATGGAATGGATAATCTATCTTTGTATAAGAATCTGCAAGTAATTATCAACATCTATGAGGCACTTAATTAATTCTTGTTATCTAATAGCTTAAATGGTTAACTAATATATATTCCAACATTCAAAAGTGACATTAAGAAAATATTTAATACTCATAAACGTGCAAGGTCCCTATAATTCTTAGTGGCATTTGAAAGGAAAAACTGAAAACTTATAAATAGTTTTACTTGCTTCCATTTTGGTGTACTCTTCTTTTTGATATTAACAATAAAATGTTGGGGATCGATAGATGACGAGGGTGGTAAAGAGGTCCCAACCTAGTTGAAATATACAAGTGGACAATCTTACACAATTTTTTTTTTTTTTTAAAAATAAGTGAGACTGCATGTATTTTCAACAAACCTTCTAAATATAGTATGGTTGAATATATTTACCAAAGTAAAAAAATTTAGTCATACTGCTGAGGTTCGTATTGATTACAAAACATGCATTAAGTCATACCTTTGAGTTGTGCACTGGCTACCAAACTTGCATTCTATTTATAAAAGTATTAGGTTTTGATTTCATCTTCCCTTAGTTTAATTCGTGGAAAACATTTTTCCCCCAAGTTTTATTCTTTAGCATGATGCAACTAATTGAAAGGCATATATAGAAGACAATCAGAGAATTCGAACAAATTAGGGGAACTATTCCTCCAACTTAAGGTGAGACACCATTTATAGACAATTCAACTTTAGATCGTTGTTTGTGTTCATACTATATTTTGAAAATAAAGATAAATAAGACTTCAGAATTGAATTAATGTTTAAAAAATTACCATATGATTTAAAAAATTGTATACAGATTGTTTCCAGCTCATTAAATGTAGATTTATGTTTCCTCGATTTGGACGATTAAATCTATGATGCAAGTAGTCCTTTTAATTTAAGATTATATTGTTTAATTTATTTTTTAATTTTAGTTATTAGTCTTTTATCATTTTATTAGGATTACAAGTTTAATAAAAATAAGTAAATTTTCTAGAGTTTGTTTTGCTTAAAAGTCTAGTTAGGAGTTTT
>CAIGRL010132070.1:0-12381 GCA_903798325.1 Fraxinus xanthoxyloides | reverse complement strand
ATAAATGAAGATTGAAGAATGCAAATAATAAATTGTAGAGAGTATAATGAGATATTGATATTGGTAATTGGTAAGAAAAAAATGTTGATAAGGGTGGGTATTTATAGAGAAAAAAAGTGAGAAAAAAAAATGAAAAATGTGACCAAACGGTCACTGAAAATTCAGTGACCGTTGTCACTGAAAATTTAATTTTTTTTTAGGGGGCAGCTCACCTAGCGAGCCTGCCTGCTCGGCTCGTCCTCGAGCTCTTTTTTTTTACGAGCTTGAGCGGCTCCTGGGTAGCTACAGTCTGAGTCGAGCATGCGAGCCGACGAGCTACTCGGCCCGGAAGAGTTCTTGGATTGGGTGACTGCAGTGGAGGAGATCTTGGAATTTAATGAGGTTCCTGCTGATAAATGTGTGCTTCTCGTTGTGAGGTTATTCATCTCTGTGAGTTTATTCATCTTTCCTATAATCTTTCGATACATCACTACACCTTGTGGTGTATTTATAGGAAACAAATCTTGGAGTTATGGATGAAGTAGAACATAAAACAGAGTAAGAAACCAAACACGGGTGAAATTCCTCCCCGAACAGGCGCTGCCCGTTGAGTTATGAATGAAGTAGAACACAAAACGGCGTCAAAATCCAAACGTGGATGATATTCCTCTCCGAACAGGCAGCGCCGCATCCGAGTGCCTCGGTTCTATCCCAAAACGTTCATAACATTTTTTTTATCAATTCAAAAGTTATTTTATCAATCAAACCCTCAATCTATGATGAAATTTGATTCCTTATCAAACCGAACTTCTAAACCAAAATTATCTAGACTTCCTTCATGAATCAAACTTCCAACTCACATGAAATTTGAGTCCTAAAATATCATAAACTCCATCTTGACACAAATTTCATAAAAATGAATTAAGTCTCCGCTCTTCAAATCATTCTCTAATTCTTCCACAGTATTCCCTCCATACACCACATGCCCCTATGGGATATACTCAATAACTTTGAACTAAATTCAAACCATGCTTATTGGGAGAACTACTTTACGTACCATCCTTTGTAGAATCATCTCGTTCACTTCCAACTCCAACAGAGTTCAAAAAAACTTGCTCGAATCACCCTGAGCAATTCCAACTCTACTTGAGTTACTAGAAGATTTACTAGTATTATTGTTCGAACTACAATGAACAACCTGATTACAACCAATTCTACATGAGTTATTTCTTATTGAACTATAAGCTGTAGTTGTAGCTGCATCCACAGTGACCATCGAACCTTCTAACACATATAACACGGACTTTTTCCGCCCACTTAACACAACCCGGGCATCCATGCTAACTTTCAAAACTCCACATCCACTGATATAATTGTACCATTTTGAATTAAGAGCACTTAAAAAGATTACATTCCTAATTATACCTAGAATATATCGACTCCGCCAAGTGTTTTAACCTTCTATCAAACATCTTGATTTTGACATTATCAATCACAACTATATTACAACGCTCATTATTTCTCTTCATCATGGAACCCCCTGTAACTGTTTCATTTGAAGAAAACCAATTCCATCTGAACACGTATGAAAAGTGAAAGTCAAATCAAGAATCTAATCTTCGCCAAGTTTGGAGTTACCTTCAGTAACCTCCGAAAAGATCTCCATCACTATCCTCTTCTACAAGATTGACATTACCGAAATTTTCTAGTTGTTCCTTCTAATCTATACTAGCAAACATGTTCCGTCACTCATAACAATCCCCCTTCATGCCCCCTTGTTTTTGTAATACAACAGACTTAACCATTGTTGCATGGTTATAACAATTTGCCAATTTTTTTCTCCTGTGGCCTCTTGGGCGACCGCATGGAATTTCTATCGTGTGGTCGCATGGTAGAAAATATTTTTTCATTTTGTTCGTTTTGGTCCCAAGTTTTGTTTCATTCACTTTTTGGCATTGCTTTCTCCTTTTCCTTCTTCTAGCATTCCATGATATCACAATGTGCTGCTTAGCGCGCTCGATTCTCCATTCGGGTCAAATTTTCAATAATTATATTTTGGTCCCCGAAGTTTCATTTTCTTCCAATTTGGTCATTTTTTGCTCGTTTTCATATACTTTTCATTCGATCCATCAATGTAATCCTACAAATTCAAATTATATTGAATTAAGCCATATTTCAACATATACATCTACAATTCTCCATGTTTTGTGGCCTAAGTGCACAAAACACACTTATCAAATCACCCAAACTTGATTTATTGTTTATACTCAAACAAGATGTAGCTTAAATCTACACAAAAAACATAGCTTAACAATCTACCTTGTCTCAGGATTGGAGCTTAATAAAAGACCACATGAACAACTATAGTCGTGCAAACATGTGATGTAACAATCGTAACTGACCTTATTTCATGCAAGTGGTGAAAATATGTCATGTTGACTAGGATATTCACCCTAGGATACCGTCGAGAAAATCAAGATTTTTCTTGGGCATCCTTTGGGCATATGAAAGTATGCAAAATAGTCTAGCACATATAAAAAATTCATTCAATTCGGATGTCATTTGGGTGGGAAAACCGAGGAGTAAATTAGGTGCCGTGAGGTAACACTTCCTAGCCATGTGTCTCCTATGGTGACATCAATGGATGCAATTGCAACAGGGAAATAATATGAACATGAATTGCATTGTAGAGCACATGGAAAATAAGTGGAGATTCGAAATGAGCCATTAAAAAAGAAAAATGTGTACTTAGGCGTTTCATTGAACACCAAGAATGCACCATTTCATGTCACACATGTCTTAGTTCTATGGTTATCATTCAAACCCCAAATTCATCAACACCAATCAATAATAAACCTGGCACTACTAAATCCCCAACTCCTTTGCACGTAACCAAGAAAACACCAATGAAGAGATAACAAACAAAACATGACAAAGCTAAGGAAGGAAGTATGGCACACTTTAGTTTCTTGGGTGCAATTCGTGGTAAAGTGTTGAAGGTGAAGTGGTTAGTCGGAGGTCTAATGTGGTGGTGTGTTGTGTAGTGTGTCGTGTGCCTGTACGGTGTACTGTGTAGTATATCGTGTGCGTGTGTTGTGTAGTGGGCATGCAACCGCATGGTATAAACCCATGTGTTCGCATGGATCAACTAGTCAAGGCGAATTTTGGCCCTGACTTGGTCTGGGCGACCGCATGGCTGGTAGTGCCATACGGTCGCATAAACTACCATCTTTTTCTTTACCCAACGAGGCCCCAATGCCTCATGTTTCGTGCCAACCAATTGTATATGAGTATGATGAAGTAGTATAACGTGAAAAATGTGGAAAAACATATCCAATCATGTAAAAGCTCGTTTTTTGGTCAATTTTCATGAAAAACAAGTTTTTAACCCCCAATGCAACCCGACCACTCTCACGACTTAGTAAAATACATTTCAAAACACTGTGTTCGTATAGAACATGAATCTTACTCCAAAATCAATTCCAACCTGAAAACACACGTGGATTCTGAAAAACACAGTTTTGATCATTTTTGCCCCGAAAAACGCAAATTTTGCACAGAATAGATAAATGACCAATGTAACACTCCCAAACATTATCCGAACACATTTTAAACTATATGAGGTGCTTGTGAGTTGTGACAATACATTCAAAACCATTGCCACCCAAGAAATCACGTGTTGGTCCAAGAAAACTCAAAATTGTCTTTTTGCCTAGATATGCGTGAGTTGGGTTTCCAAGCACCCAAATATGATTCGAGCACCAGTAAGGCATGTATAACGAATGTGAAACCAGTAAGAACTATACATGAATGTGTCGTGAAGTAAGTGAACGATGACCTAAAACTACCAATAATGAAGAAAAAACTGAAAAGTACCTATTCAAATGTATAAAGCGAAATAAGTAAAAGTGATGGGTTACCTCTCATTCAACGCTAGTTTATAGTCGATAGCTCTACTGTATCGTGATGAGATTACTCCGGTGGCCTGAGATGAACGGTGGATTTGTCTTTCAAGAATTTTTCGCTCCCATAGTGCTTTAAGCGCTGTCCGTTGACCTTAAATGTGTCCTTACTCTCATGTGTGATTTCCACAGCTCCATGTAGGGATACTTGTTTAATAGTATATGGACCGGACCACTTAAACCTCAACTTTCCCGAAAAAAATTGAGTCGAGAATTGAACAATAGCACTTTCTGCCCTCACAAGAAACTCCATTCTCTAAATATGCATGTCATGAGACTTCTTGGTTTGCTCCTTGTAGATTTTTGCATTTTCATAAGCTTCTTTACAAAATTCATTCATTTCATTCAATTGAAGCAGACGTTGTTCACCCGCTACTTGCAAATCCAGATTCAACATGCGAAGTGCCCAATATGCTCAATGCTCCAACTCAACATGCAAGTGACATGTTTTCCCAAAAACCAACCGGTACAGTGACATACCTATTGTCTTGAAAGCTGTTCGGTAGGCCCACAAAGCATCGTCCAATTTCTTGGACCAGTCTTTCCTTGAAGAATTCATCGTGACCTTTAGTATTCTCTTCAATTCCCTGTTAGACACTTCAACTGGCAGTGGTTTGAGGATGATATGGGGTTGCTATACGGTGTTTCACTCCATACTTGCTCAAACTGGCGATTACAAAAAAAATTCCCTGTCATTGATGATAGCCCTAGGTGTAGCAGGTGAAAGTTTGTTTCTTGAGGAATTCAATAACC
Source organism: Fraxinus xanthoxyloides (assembly GCA_903798325.1). Taxonomy (NCBI): domain Eukaryota; kingdom Viridiplantae; phylum Streptophyta; class Magnoliopsida; order Lamiales; family Oleaceae; genus Fraxinus; species Fraxinus xanthoxyloides. The sequence continues at coordinate 7,687 of CAIGRL010132070.1, read as the reverse complement.
ACTTTAGCATCGTATGTAGGCATTGCTACTACTTCTATCCACTTAGAGACGTAGTCAACTGCCACAAGTATGATTAGAGAACGACGATGGAAATAGTCCAATTAAGTCAATCCCCTAGACTTCAAATAGCTTCACCTCTAAAATGCTTTTCAGAGGCACTTCATTCTTTCTCAATATATTCTTTGTACGTTGACATCGATCACAAACTCAAAAGCATCTCTGAACAATGTAGGCCAATAAAACTCCGATTGTAAGATCTTAGCTGTTGTCTTAGAAGCCCCGAAGTGTCTCGCATATGCAGATGAATGACAACGCTCTACGCTCCAGTATTTGAGGCTCTTTTTCTTCAAGCACGCATTGTCGGATAATCTAATCTGCCTCGCGCGTATAGAGAACTAGGTCTTCCCAAAAATTTTTAATTCTGTAAAGAATTTCTTCCTCTAATGACCCGAATAATCCGGTGGGAGAATAGATTTGGCCAAGTAGTTCACAATATCTGTATACCAAGGTGCTGACTCCACACTGAATATTTGTTCATCTAGGAAGATCTCATTGATATCTACTGACTCGTCTGGTTGACCAAGCTTCAACCTTGATAAATGCTCAGCTACTACATTCTCACTGCCCTTCTTATCTTTAATTTCTATATCGAGCTCTTGCAGTAGTAATACCCAATGAATCAGTCTCGACTTGGCATCTTTTTTCGTTATCAAATACTTTAGTCCTACATGATCTATGTAGACAACTACTTTAGATCAAACAATGTAAGATCAGAATTTATCGAATGCATATACTATAGCCAACAATTCTTTCTCTATGGTTGTATAATTAAGTTGTGCATCGTTCAAAGTTCTACTGGCGTAGTATATCACATGAAAATTTTGTTTATTCGCTGCCCAAATACAAACCCCACAGCTTAATCATTGGCATCACACATCAACTCGAACGGTAACTCCCAATCCGGTGTAACAACTAATGGTGCTAAAGTTTCTCCTTTATGGTGTGGAAAGCTGCCAAACACTCATCATTGAAGTTGAATGGAATGTCTTTCATCAACAGATTGCATAATGGCTTAGTGATCTTCGAGAAGTCTTGTATAAACCGTCTATAGAACCCGACATAACCTAAGAAACTGCGAACACCCTTAACAGAAGTTGGTGGCGGTAATTTTTCATTGACTTGGATTTTTGCCCCTATCCACTTCAATTCCTTTAGCTGAAATCCAATGTCCCAACACAATGCCCTCATGTACCATGAAGTGACATTTCTCCCAGTTTAGTACCAGATTTGTCTCCCTGCATCTCTGTAAAACTAAACTCAGGTGTTTCAAGAATTCATCAAATGAAGATCCAAAGACAAAGAAATCATCTATAAACACCTCTATGAATTTTTCAATCATATCAGAAAATATCACCATCATACAATGATTAAATGTAGCAGAGGCATTACAAAGAACAAACGACGTCCTACGGTAGGCAAAGATGCCTTAGGGACATGTAAATGTTGTCTTCTCCTGATCATCCTACTTTACTAATATCTAATTGTATCCTGAATAACCATCAAGGAAGCAATAAAGTGTATGACATGCTGCCTCTCCATCATTTGATTAATAAATGGGAGAGAAAAATGATCCTTCCGTGTGGCTGTGTTGAGTTTTTGGTAGTCAATGTAAACCCTTCATCTAATAACTATTCTGGTAGGAATAAGTTAATTCTTTTCATTTTATACGACTGTGATTCTCCCTTCTTTGGCACAACCTGAACTGGGCTGATACATACACTATTTGATATATGGTAGATGATGCATGCATCTAAGAGTTTCAGTACCTCAGCCCGGACCACTTCTTTCATGTTTGGGTTTAACCTCTGTTGACTCTCTACACTGGGTCGAAAATTATCTTCCATGAGAATCTTATGCAAGTACAACAAATGACTGATCCCTTTAATATCTGGAATGATCCATCCTATTGCTAATTTATGCTCCCTGAGTGTACATGAATCTCCCAAATAAGCATATCCAAGATGTGGTGGCAGCTACTTGAGTTCTAATTTAGGATGTTGTTGTATGGATGGTAGATGCTTTGCTAGACCAGTTCCAAATTCTTCAAAGTGTTTGTTTCGTGAATATCGTGGAGTAGTTCCAAGAATCTTATGCATGTTTCAATCTCATTTGACTCAAATTGTGTTGATTGAGAATGTGATATACACGCCTCATAAGCATCTGATGGATTGTGAAGCAGAAATGTATCATAAACTACCTTATTGATCACATCAATCTTGAAACAGTTGTCCGCCTCAAAAGGGAATTACATTGATTTGAAGACATTAAAGGAAATTTGTTCATCACCCAATCTCAGAATTAACTGCTCTTTATGAACATCAATTAAAGCCCTCCTGATAGCTAGGAATGGTCTGTCCAAAATCAAAGGAATATCTTTATCTTCTTCCATATCCAAGATCAGAAAATCAGAAGGAAATATAAATGTTTCCACTTTGATTAGCATGTCTCAACTATCCCCCTCGGATGTGTTAGAGATCGAATGTCAATGTAGTTGTTTTAGCTTCTCCCAATCTAAGCTCTCTGAAAACAGACAAGGGTATTAAGTTAATGATTGCACCGAGGTCACATAAAGCTTTTTCAAAATAAATTTCACTAATAGTACAAGGGACAGTAAAACTCCATGGATCCTTCAATTTTGGTGGAACTTTTTTCTAAATTCTGGCACTGACTTCTTCAGTTAACTTTATTGTCTCATGTTCCTCCAACTTCCACTTATTTGATAGGATATCCTTCAGGAACTTGGCGTAACTCGGAATCTGGAACAGAGCATTGGTAAATGGGATGTTTATGTAGAGCTTCTTGAAGATTTCGAGGAAATTTTTGTATTGCTGCTCCATCTTATATTTCTTCAGCCTTCGAGAAAATGGAATGGGTGGCTGTAAAGGATTGACTAGATTGGTTGCTTTACCTAATGATATCTCTTAACTTTTCGTTGGTGTAGATTTCTTTATCTCTTCGTCTAGTTCCACAATTTCTTCTTTTATCAAATGGTTATGTCCTGAACTACGCCTGGCCTCTTGATATATATTTTCGATAGTTACACCCCACTTCTAGTTGTAATGGCCTTAGCATGCTCTCTTAGGTTGATTTCAGTGTTACTGGGCAAATTACCTGGTATTCTGCTGCTCAAAGCAATTGCCATCTGCCCCATTTGTGCTTTTAAATTCTTTATAGCAGTATTTTGATCCTGGAGTGTTGCTTCAGTTTTCTTCATGAATTGGTTATTTGCTTCCATATATTTTGTGAATGTCTCTTCTAGTTGAAGCTTCTTTTCTTGGTACTGAAATTGACCTTGTGGCCTTTGCGGATTCTGATTGCTCCATGAAAAATTAGGGTGATTCTTCCAACTTGGACTATATGTTTTCCGAAGTTGATTGCTTTGTTAGCATTGTCCCCATTGTGCAAAATCTCTATGATCCATTCCTTGTGCTAATATTAGCCCCCACATTCTTCACAGCTCAATCTCTTAGTTTGTGCTGCATTTGCGGTCTGTGACATGTTTTCCACCTTATGAAACAATAAATCAATCTCCTAGTATCAACTTTATATATACCCGGTACCTTCTTTTGCATTGCCCGTTCTGATGACCACATAGCTGAAGTAGTGGAAACTGTCTCAAATAATTTCAGAATCGCCTTAACGGAAGATAGAGATATCATGTTTCAGCTTTGCAATCTTGGCGGGTGGAAAGAACTTGGTGCAAAATTTTTGTGCTAAGTCGTTCCATATGGTAATGCTGGTGATTGGTTGAGAGTCCAGCCACTCAATTGTTTTATCCTTCAATGTATGTGGGAATAATCTCAACCTGATGGCGTTATCCGAAATACCCTGGTATCTAAAATGTTGGCACATCTCCAAGAATCGAGAGATGTGCATATGCAGGTTTTCTTCAGCTCTCCAATGAAACTGATGCCCATTTTGGAACAGATGTACTATGTTGATTTTCAGTTGAAAGTTTGGCTACCCAAATGGTGGATATACGCTACTGGACTGACTTTGGATGATATGAGGGATCATGAAATCTTCCACAAAGCATGCTTCCTTCGTCTACAGCTTCGACTTCATTGGCTGGAATGATAGGATTGTTCTGTTCGTTAGCCATTTGATGTTGTTTTTCTCAAGTCTCGCTTTGCAAACGATGGAAGGTGCATTCAATTTCAAGATTAGCTGGCATTAATTCATCTCCAAACGATCTTGGCATACAACCTGAGAAAAGAGAAACAATAACAAACAATTACTAAATGTAATGAATAACTATGTAAATAAAAGCAAGTAAAATAACAAAAACGTTTGAATTAGTGTCAAGATAACTAATACTAAACTAAATCTAATCCCCGGCAATGGTGCCAAAAACTTGACACGCTAAAATTGTGTTCGACTTTGGTTACTGCAAGTGTACGATCCGTTCAAGTAATAAAATAGATTTTTAAGTCCGAATATCGTTCCCACAGAGATTGAGTTAGCTTACGTTTTACTTATCTCGACCTTAACCGAAACTAAGTATTTCAGAGATGTTTTTGTAACGGGAAATTTTCTAAGTTATACTAAGGATGCAAATTTACATGAATGTAAATAAACTAAAATGAAAATTGAAGTTCGAATGCAAGTACAAGAAGAAATTAATATATGAAAAGCGCACTAGGATCCCGAATCACTAGGCAAGTTCACTTTTAACCATTATTTCACAATTTGACAACGATAAATTATGTGAAGAATCAATGTTCCTAAACTATTCAATAATCTCTCTCGAGTATAATTGAATATATTCTAGCATACCATTTGACTATATTTCTATGACAAATGTAAATATACAAGAATGCATAACATTTTGTAAACACTTAAAAATTCACGTAGAGCATAGTGGTATATTTTTATCCCCTATCGGACCCTACAATAATTTATACTTTATCGAATCTACTTTCCTTATTTCGAATGCATGAAATAGATCGCACAAACTCACATAATCACATGCATTTAATTATGGAGACATTAAATTGTATATAAATCATTCAACATTAATCATTCCTGTTTCGGAGTCAAATTGCAAAACAAAGAATTAAAAAGTTCACATTACAAGGATCATCGTTCGACTAGTACAATGAAAACTTAGCCTAACATGAATAAAATAAAATAAAACAAGAGAAATATGTAGGAGAATATATTACCCAATTCTTGAATCTAAAGTTTGAAATCTTGAATCTTGGATTGAATTCCCTCGGTTTATACATTCTTCCTTGCTTTTCAATGCCTCTTTTCTCTCTAAAGTTGTGTAAGCCCTTATTCTGGACGAGATTAGGGTTATATAGGGCGTCAAAATACATTTTCATAAGAGATATGGTCGAACAAGGAAACTAGAAATTTCGAGTCGAAAATGAACCATGCGACTGCATGGTTATATCCCATGCGATAGCATGGTTATAACAATTTTGCAATTTTTTTTCTCATGTAGCCTCTTGGGCGACCGCATGGTAGAAAATATTTTTCATTTTGTTTGTTTTGGTCTCCAAGTTTTGTTTCATCCACTTTTTGACCTTGCTTTCTTATCCTCATTCTTCTAGCATTTCATGATATCACAATGTGCTACTCAGGGCAATTCCATGCTCGGTTCATCATTCGGGTCAACTTTTGAATAATTGCGTTTNGGTCGAACAAGGAAACTAGAAATTTCGAGTCGAAAATGAACCATGCGACTGCATGGTTATATCCCATGCGATAGCATGGTTATAACAATTTTGCAATTTTTTTTCTCATGTAGCCTCTTGGGCGACCGCATGGTAGAAAATATTTTTCATTTTGTTTGTTTTGGTCTCCAAGTTTTGTTTCATCCACTTTTTGACCTTGCTTTCTTATCCTCATTCTTCTAGCATTTCATGATATCACAATGTGCTACTCAGGGCAATTCCATGCTCGGTTCATCATTCGGGTCAACTTTTGAATAATTGCGTTTTGGTCCATGAAGTTTCGTTTTCTTCCAATTTGGTCATTTTTCGCTCATTTTCGCATACTCTTCATTCGATCCATCAATGTAATCCTACAAACACAAATTATATCAAATTAAGCCGTATTTTAACATATACATCTACAATTTTTCATATTTTGTGACCTAAATAAGTGCGCAAAACGTATTTATCATATACCTCATCGATAGTAAAAGTATCCCGACTATAGAGAATGGTATCTCTAAAAGTACATATGAAGGTGGCAACGAATATAACAATATCAACCATAAATATTCTTTATCATATTTGACATCCATATCCAAATCAGCGACGATTTCCTTGAACACTGATAAAATGATCTTCCAAAATATCTACCTTCCGTCAAGCGATGAGAATACAAGCACCGCGTCAATTGTAACTTACTTATTTAGCTCTTTATCATACAAAACTGCTCCAATTTTAACCACAAACCAATGGCATTTTTCTCCTTCAACACATCCTAAAGAATTTGATTAGAAAGATGGATATGTATTGGTGACAGGGTTTTCTAATCCTTCCGCTACTTCTCCTCTGTAATCATTGTTGCAGGCATTCTTTCTACCCTCAAAAAAGCATTATCAAGATCCAAGTGAGCAAGAATAACTCGTTTCTTGATAAGCCACAACGAAAATCTACTTTTGCGAGCTCAAAGTGAAATCTCAAATTTCATATTTGTCACCCCTGAAAAAATCAACTTTGTTCAAATCTCGCTTTAATAACCAATTTGGACCTCCCAAGAAATCGCCAAAAAACCTTGACTCTGATACCATTTGTTATGAATCTAACCAAGATATCGAATTACTCTGATGTCATTTGTTGAGAACCAAGCAAAATAATAAAGACAAGAATAATATAAGCAATATGAAAATAATGGATCACACAACAATTAAGATTTATGTGGAAGAAGTAAAGAACTTATTATACCAAGAAATTAAAATTGTTTTTATAAGATTTGATTCTCTCAATGTAAATCTAAACAATTATCTCAAGTTTCTAATGTATTGTGGAGTATTTTAGGAACCAAATCTTGGAGTTATGGATGTAGTAGAATATAAAACCACTTCAAAAATCAAACAAGGGTGAATTCCTCCTCGAATAGGTGGATTATGTCCCAAAACATTCCAAATATGTGTTATATCTATTTCAAAGTTATTTTCCCCATCAAACACTCAATCCATAATGAAATTTGATTCATTATCAAACCAAACTTCCGAACCAAAATTATTTAAGCTTCCTCCATGAATTAAACTTAAAAATCATTTGGAATTTGAGTCACTATTGGGAATGCGCCCAAAATCCCACATTGGTTAGAAATGGGAAAGATTATGGGTTTATAATCATGGACAATATCTCCATTAGTATGAGACGTTTTGGGGGTAAAGCCCAAAAGTAAATCCATGATTATAAAGTGGACAATATCATACCACTGTGCCCAAAGTGGACAATATCATACCATTGTGAAGAGATTTGATGTCCATAAACCCAACAAGTGGTATCAAAGCCAAGTCCAGACTTATCCAAGTGGTTGAATTTCTCGGAATGCCAAACGAAGGTGGTTGTAACGCCCCGAGTTCCGTGAACCCGGATTGCTACGTCATTCTCTTTTATCGCGAATTTCTTAAATAGTTTGCGGAATTAACTGAATTAAA
>CAIGRL010132047.1:0-14008 GCA_903798325.1 Fraxinus xanthoxyloides | reverse complement strand
CTTAAAGTTTGTCTTTGATTAGAAACCAAGTTAGAGTTTCTATTTTTCTCTATAAGCTAGAACAATGGGTTAGTTGTTATTTGGTTGTTTTTAATTGAATACTAAATAAAATAATGTAAAAAATTCTCCATATTTTATCTTGCTTATTGAATCAACGAGTTTTGAAATGTTAAACAATCATGTTACCATTGTGGGCACCACACACATATGAGAGGGTTGTGTACCAAGTGTGTACAAGTAAATTTATCCAATGTTAAACATCATTCTACGTACATTTGCTAAAGGCCTCACTTCCTTGGAAAAACCTTTATAATATAGTTGTAATTGGATATCTATGCACCATCAAATATTAGAATAATTAGGGATGACAAAAAACTCTTTCAACCTGTTATTCGTGGGTCCCATCTCAAATGAGACTGGAATTATCTGGAGGAGGCAAAAGTTATTGCCCCGAAATGGGTATGGGACGGGTATGAGAAACATAGTCTCCGTCCTATTTAAAGTTAATTTCAAATTTAAACTTTTTATCAACAAAAATAAAAAAATGTATTATCATTTGTAAATAGTATACGAGTTTTTAACAAATTGGAAAAAAAAAATATTTATTAATTAAAGATATAAAAAATAAACGGAGCAATAAATGGGGTAGGAGACATGCCCGCCCCATCTCGCTTTAATCGGTTATAAGACGGGAGAATGTAACAAAAATATTCAACGCGATGGGGTGAAAATGATTTGACACGTCTCATATTCGCCCCATTATCATCAATATTTATCCACCATCAAATATTTGAACAACCTTACTAGTTTGCAACCATTTCGCGTGCTAATCTACATGGGATGAATATTATCTTAAAGAGAGGACGATAATTTGCTTGTTTTGGAAGCACATTCATCGAGTCAATGTCTAAATATATTTCTTAAAAAAACACCCACGTGTGCCATTTTCTTTGCTAGCTGGTAACCATCTCGCATAATGATTTTTGTAAGACGAATGCAAGAACGTTCAATGTTTATATTTCTTAAAACACCAAGATCAGTACGTGAAATGGGATAAATTTTCTTGCAATTCTTACATGTGATGCCATTCTTTGCTAGCTGGCAATCATTGATTTTGATGGGACGAGTATTGTCGTTTTGGAAGAACATTTCATTGAGTTCATGTCTATAGACTAAAGTTCTTAGAATATCCGATGTGCAATGATACCATTAATTCAAGCCCTATTGGCTAGATTTAACGTGCACGCCTCAATGTGAAGTTTGCCAAAGAAATTTTTATTGAAGCCTGAGACCCCAACCTCTCCTTTTTGGGACAAATATCTGGGCTTCTTTTTCCATTTGTGCATTCGAAAATAGGGTTAATTTCACAACTACAAACATTCAAGGATCAATTCTAAAAATAAGGTAAACTAACTGGGGCTTTTATGAATTTTAAACTTTCTTGTATATTCAGGTGCCTTCAATTGAGATTTTAATGAATTTTCATTCAAATCTAGGTGCCCTTTGTATGTCGTGTGTTTATAAGAATTTTATTCGTGAAGACATTCAAAGAAATTTGGATTGATTTCAAGCTTAACAATACAACTAACAAACTTTTTTAAAATTTCATAATGTATAATGAAATTCTTATGAATTGTATGAAATTCTATTCAATTTATGAAATTCATTAAAATTTTAGTTGAGGACCCCCCTATATTCTTAATTAAAAATCAAGTGTAATTTCTGATATGTTATTTTTTGTTAAAGAGCATGTGATTTCTCTATCTACATTATCTATTATGTAATTCTCTCTATATTATTATTACACACTTAAAATCATTTTACATTTTTATGTAACTTTTTTGAAATTATAACTTAAACTACGTATCGATGCTGACATTGTGTAATTTTCTAAAATTGTCACACCATCAGTCATCCGCAAAAAAATTACATACACTACTACTATAGTATGTGTAATTTTTTGTGTTGTAACTCATTAACACCACCATCCACCACCACTGTCTGCCACAAACTAGTCAACACCTGCCACAAACCATTACAAAACCACTAACATCACAACCATCTACATCTTCCGAAATTCAAAAAAATAAAAATGAAACAAGCAAATTCTGATTTCAGATCTCACCGGCGTCTGTTCGACTGGTGTTTCCAGTTTTTCATCTCCAACAATAGGTTTGGCCTAATTTTTTACCTCTTCGAATGTGAAAAATAATAAAGAACAAATCTTCAATATTGTGGTGGTACGAGTGTTCAAGGGTGATGGTGACGAGATTGGGTTTGGGTTTGGGATGATGGTTTTTACGGTGGTGATGTGCGACATTAGTGATGGTGGAGGTGGTGGTAATGACAATGGTGCAAAACTAGTGGTGGCGGAGGTGGATAATGAGGTGGTGATGGCAATGTCTCAAATCGGGTGATGATTTTTGTTGTGGGAATAATAGGTGAAAGAAAGACACGAATCGAGCAGTTTAATCTTATCTCTGGTGTGTCGCTAGTTTCAGATCTCTTGTAAGGAAAAAGAAGGAAGATTTCTATTACCAGTAAATGATCCTGCCAAACAAAGTCTACATAATCAACTTGAATAAGCTCTCAATAAGAGTTCACATTGTTACCAACTTACCATGCAGTGAAAATCTTTATTTTCAGTTTCACCCCAATGCATGGTAAAATCATATAGAGTTCTCTCTTACATTATAATAAATAATGTACACCTTAAGTTTTCAAGACAACTATTTACAAGCTACAAGGCACATCGAAAAAAAGTTCCGAGCCTAAAAACAACATATAAACCCAAATAACAGCAAGCACATAAACTACCCAAACTGCTCATTCATTCGTTTACATAATTATTAAAGTTAACTAAAGAGAGAGAGAGAGCAAGATTACCATAAAAGTTCTGATGCCAGAAACCGACATGCTCCAATGCTCAACTCCAGCAAACTCAAGTGCAGAGGCTTCCATCCATATTATCTGTGGCAGCTTCTGGATGGTATTCAAGTATTTCCATCCACATCAAATCCCTAATCACCTCTTCATTTAAATCCTCGTCTATGTCAAGATTGACAGGAACCTGGGCCGGAGGGTCACATTTCGGATCATACAGGGAAGACATGTATGGGTGTTGAAGTGCTTCAGTAACACTAATCCTCTTTGAAGGGTCAAAGATAAGCATCTTCTGTAACAGATCAATAGCTAGAGGATGGGCATTAGGATAAAGGCGAGAAAGTGGGGATCCGGGGGAGCAAGGAAGTGACTTAATGTACTCTCTAGCCTTCGGGTTATCAATGAACTCAAGATCATCTTCCCTCTGGCTACCGAGGATGTTGATGATTAATTTAAGCTGGTTAAGACACTCTGTACCAGGAAATATGGCTTTTCTACCAAGAAGTTCTGCAAAGATACAGCCAACAGACCACACATCGATGGAGGTCCCATAATAGTCACAGCAGAGAAGGAGCTCTGGGGCTCGATACCAGCGAGTGACCACGTATTCAGTCATAAATTGACCTTTGCAGCTATTTGTTCGTGCAAGCCCAAAATCGCATATTTTTAGTTCGCAGTTTGGATTGATAAGTAGGTTTCCAGGCTTCAAATCACGATGAAGAATGTTTTCCGAGTGTAGATACTTCAAACCTCTAAGTAACTGTGTTAAAAAAAAAGAATAGTTACTCAAAAAATTTATAGAGCTGCCAGAAGCTGGTGAAGTTTCAAGTAGATTTTATGATATAAAATCATCGAGCAAAAAGAAAAATATGACGTTCACAATGGGATATTGATCACTAAAATAATAAATAACATGAAAAGGATATGAAGAAAGTAAATAAACCCCATGTTCATGAGAGATCATCCCTTGGGGTCTTGAAGGAAAACAAGATATTATAGTCTGCCTGACTGAAGCAAAAGGAACCATGCGGTCAAATTTAAGGCACAAGTCAAATTCAAACAATTAGATTAGCTCATTCATGAATAAATGAACTAGTGCTAGGAGTCCTTTCCTGGGTTTTATAACTATAAAAGACTACTAGGTGCCTGTTTTTTTCCATGGAGCATGAGACCAAAATTCACAATAACAATGACAATGACTTTGACTTCCACCAAATGCTTCTAAGTATACACATACATAATTGACAATTAAAGAAAGGCATCAATGTTTAGGAGAGGAAAATTTTTTCTGGTGGTACAAATATACATTAAGTCTCCGTTTGAGCCACATTATAATTTTCATTCTCATTCTTCTACTCATTTTTAACCACATATTTTTCAATAAAATAATATTTCTCATCACATCAATAACTTTTCCTTATTTTTCAACCACATATTCGCTATCACATCACAAAAAAAATGCATTCTTTCTATTTTAATGTGCATCAAACAGGGGCAAAGCATACAAGTAAACTTCCATGTTTGATGTTCCACTTGCTAAATCCAAAGGCTAAAAATTTGTTCTTATTTTTCTTTATCTATGGATTTGCTGCAGCTCCACATGCAAGTAGATTGCTATGTGTATTTGATTTTAGTGGGGCCTATACATGCATGGTTCCCGTTTTGAGTAGTAGAAAACTAGAAATCACAGTGACAGTGATGATCAGATAGCATATAATTGGTCTGCACGGGTCTGACCTGCTCAAACTTATCAAATAATCCATCGGTCAGTTGTTTGAATCTACAAGAGAGGTGAACAATAAACTAAAATACAGTATCATGTAAATAATATGCTTATGCAAGTAATCATGCAATTACCTGGAAGAGGAAATATTGGCAATGGTCATTTGTAAGCGTCTGAGAGGACTTAATTATCTGATGCAAATCTGTATCCATAAGCTCATAAACCAAGTAGACATCCTTGAAACTTCCCCTGTGAATAGGCAGCATGACATCTTTCAAAGCAATCACATTTTCGTGTCTAAGATGACGAAGAAGCTTCAGTTCACGCAGAGTTCTCAGAGCATCAATACGATTTTCAAAGGCATTATTGATCTTCTTGATTGCGACCTTTTCATTGGTTTCCCTGTTTATTGAAGAGCAGACAATGCCATACGCCCCTCGTCCAATAGGCTTGATTGGTACGTATTTTGTATCAATCTCAAACAGGGTTTGCCACATGGAATAGTAATGCTTCCCTCGAGATCCAACCCCATCTGGGGGATCCACTGGAATTGCCATACTACAGAAACCATTACAGGAATTATAATAATTACAAAGGTTGTATTAGCAGGTCGCCATCAAGCACACATCAATTTCTTTAATGAATAAGTCTGTGCAGAAACATGCACTGGCAATGTGATTCCAAAAGTTTCACATAAAGAACCACATATACTACACACTACATGCAACTGACACTATAATTAAGACGAATTAAAGAGTAACAGAATGAACGATATCAATTGCCATGGCCCTCAAATGTGCACATACACTAAATTAACTTCACCCTCGAGTTGGATCACCACTTAATCAGCACCTTCAGGACAATTTAATTACTACTTTTCGCCTCTACTAGCATTATTAACTATGAATTGATTGAACTAAATAAATGACAGAAGTAACGATCCATTGACTCATCCTGAAAAGGCAATTCCATGAAGAAGAAACGTCTATAAGATCTATTCAATGAAATGCTCAATTAGGAATATAATGATACAAGGTGCTCACATGATAACATATCCAACAAGAAATTCCAAGATTAATTTCACAAGGGATGCAAATAGAATAGAGAAAGCTCTTGAATCTCGATTGATCCTCTTTACACTTCTTCCTCAATTAATGAAAATTGGAAGTACTTTCAACATACAACAGTTGGAATAAGCATTCTATTAAATTCTGATCACACTTCAAACTAATTTCAAAATACACAAATAGATAGATTTAAATCATATAAAGCTTACAGGATAGAGAAAAGTAAACAGGAGTACAGAAATTGAGGTGAAAAGATTTTCAACTTACCCCACTATGGAAAATTGGAAGCATAATAGTAAAACCTACTATAATTGTTAACACAGTTAAACATAGGAATCAAGTAGTAATTTGATTACTATAAATCGAGATTTTCTATAAAGCGCATAAACAAGCAAATAGAAAAACAGATGAAAAAAGTCCAAATACATACTTTTGCTCTGAAATCTTCCAGCCCTTCCTTCAAACCTCTTGACTAAACAATTAACTCGTCATTTTCGCTTGCGAAGATCACAATTATCCATCGAAAACAAATTTTTTAAGCCAATTACCTCTGAATCCTACAAGGAATCCTCACTTGACCTTCGATCCTCCGCTGCTTTGATTCTCGAAAATTCACCGAATTAAAGGCTCAATTTTGTTGAAAGTCACAATCGAATCAGAAGGATTTGTAATAATAATTAAAATTAATGGATAAAATAAATTTTAAACGATAAGATATTTGATAGTAAATGTTTGATTCTTTATTCTCTGTAGTGCGGATCAGTGATTACCGATTAAGCAAACAACACTGCCACTGTTATATTTCTTTTCTTTCTTTTCAATTAAATTATAGTAATTATTAATTATTAGTTTTATATTTCACAATTATTGTGCCAGTTGATTAATTTCGGAATCAATCATGCTGTACGAACAAACGCAAAGACATGTTTAAAATAGGGGGCCTGTGTCAACACATAATTGAACAGTTAGCACGATACTCAATTATTCTCTACCACGTCACCATGTTCTTGAACATTATTCTTCAAAAATTTACCTATAGAAAAAAATTATATTGAAAGTACAGTTTTTATTAATTGCATTGAAAATCTTCGATCTTAGCTCATTGTAGCATGATACATCCTATAAGTTCGGGTAAAGATTGACGGTACGTACGTTTGGCATGTTTTTAAAAAGTCAAAACGAACTTTTGAAACTCAAAAACCACTTTTAATTTCGTTTGACTAATTTTATAAAAGAGTTTTTGATAATTAAACACGTTTTTAGAGGAAGTTCATCAAATATAGTTTCCTCTAAAAGTACTTTTTTCAAACAGAGTAAAAGTAAAAGTTATGTCAAACTGATCTTAATATTTTTAAACGTAATTAAAATATTATACAATTAAGAGTTTCGTGAGTGTACAAATTTGGAGTACAAGTCGTTTTCAAGTTCAACAAGGCATATTCCTTTTAATCTTTGGAATCCACTCCAGTGGTCTTCACTTATGCCACGTGGATTTTTTTGTTTTCTTTTTAACTCTCGAATAGATCGCATTATAAAAGTAAATCAAATGTCACTAACAATACTTTACAAGGAATAAACTGTACATATACTGGAAATAAAATTTATAAAATAAAAACTTTTAGCGCTTTTTCATTAATTTTTAAGGCTTTGGATCTCGTCAAATATCTAAGCAAGCAACACAACTCTATTTCTCGATATATTAGAATAATCATGCTATATGTATATCATTTTTGACATCTTTATTTACATTGTGTCACGTGACAACAAATCATTGGACAATTTAAATAAAAGAATTTTGCCCAAAATTTTTTGAAATCAAAGAGAGTGTCAACCTTGATGTAGACTCGAGAGTGTACATTGGAACAAATTTAAATTCGAAGGTGGAATTTGGAACATATGGTAAAGTTCATGGACTAATTGTGCATATAACTCATGCCACGTATGAAATATAAATGTTCTATCAGTGATCCTCTTAAAGTTGACTTGTCAATTGCTTATCCTATAGATTTTCTAAATTTAGCTCTAGGAATTTGTGGGCTGGATCATATGTTGGGCCTAGATGAGGTGTTGACTTGATCCAATTCCTTGACACTTGATCCAAAATTGTGAATTCTGACTTGATATTGTACGTGAATTTGATGAGAACTGGATTCTATTATTTCTACAGAATAAAAATAAAAAGAAGGAAAATCGAAGTGATAGCATAATCCTCTTTTAATAATAAATCCAAATGCAATGAATTGAAATCCAGAAAAGTAGATTCCCATACCTAAATTTGTCGATAGCACTATTTTTAAAATGCATCATTAGTTAATTTCTGAACGATATGATTTATTTTAGGAATCTTATTCCTATTCCAAGATCTTACAGTCAAAAAGCCTTTTTTCTTTAGACATAACACTTTTTATCGTATCCAAATATTAAGCTTTGATCTGAAGTTGTTCGTAACCTTTTCAGCAATTTCAATGGGAAACAAACAATTAGAGGGCATATCTGTTATAATTTGTAACTATTCATCATAATTAGATAAAAATGTATAAAAAAGTTGGAATATATAATTGAGTTTTGAAGAATAACAAGGAAAAGATTAATATCTTGTACGGATAGCTAATCATTTTCTTGAAAAATTGCTCCAAAGCCCATCCTCTATTGTGTATTTACTGAATTTACTCTCAAAAGTTGTCTTTATCTTGAGGTACAACACCCACGATATGTTATGAGAGGTATTCCGGATAATGTGTAAATTTTTTAATTTATATAGATTTTCAGGAAGTCGAAAAATAAGTTTGGGACGTCCAAATACCTCCAAAATTAAGTTTCCTAATCGCGTACCCGAAGGCCGAAAGTTGAGTAGCAGCTGAGCCGCTTATGCGAGACTTTATGTCACGTAGCGAGAATGCTTATCCCCATTCGGTACGGTAAGGACGCTAACAGCTAGGCGCGAGATCTATTTTACCAAATAGTGCACTAATGATATAATCATGTGCAGGTATTCTCAATTACTTCCTACTCATATCATGCGTGTATGCCAATTGTTCGAACTTGCCGACTTAAGAATTAGTGGAAGACGGCTTTGAGGACTTGTATCTCGGAAGCCAAACTTGCTATCCGTGAAAATTTGGGCAGCCTAAGCTGCGAAGGCAACAAATAACAATACTGCAAGAGGCCTGTAATTTTCACCCTGCTTTTGCTGAGGTGAATACTAATTGCAACCTAGATCCCCAAAAGTTTAAAAATTGACATCATATTTGTGTAAAAACTAAAATAAATAAATAAAGGTTTTAGAGTAATATGGAATAGTACCAACCATTTCGAAGCAAAATGATCCTAGGCAATGAATATTTTATGGTCAAAATCATTGAAGGTATTATTTATGATTTAGTCTCCCAACCTCCAAATATAGAACGCCTATTCTTGTATGCAACTCAATATGCAGGTGGTTTTTCTTTTTCCTACTTAATCTTTTTCCTACATAAATCTTGCTAAATGGAGGCTTGTTTTGTCATGTTTATTATTTGGTAAGAAAAGTTAGCTCGGTTTTTCACTTCTTGAATGAGGAAAAAAAAGAAAAGACCCTTATTGTCTAATACTCTATATGAATTTCTACTCAATCTAGTTTTGTTTCCCAAAATTCCCAAATGAGAAAAACGAATTAAGCTTTTTTCATCTAGTATTTGATGTCAATTTTGACTCGATATAAAATAGTTTCACAAAAAATCTATATGACGAAAAACATGTTTTTTTAATCAATCTAACGTAAATTGTGATGAGTTGTTTATTTGTATAATGCACATGGATAATATTTGTTTATATTGGATAAAAAAGGAGTTGTAGTGACACTAGAAGAAAAAAAAACAAATTCTTGTATACTAACGTCTGGGTTAATTTCTTTTGCCATCACTACACTTTAAGATATTTTTAAATTAGGTTATTATATTTCAATTCGTGTCAATTGAATCATTCGACTTTAGTTTGATATCAATATAGATCGCTTCCTAAAATTTTGCTATATCAACTAACACAATTCCGTTTCGTTAACTAACATCAAACAGTGGCACACGAGTATCAATTATTAACTCAGGACGGTGATGTCAACCCAACATTTACCCTTATTTTAAATAAAACAAAAAGAAATCCAACCTCCTCCAGTCAACCCCACAACCACCACGACGACAAATACTCCACCTCCATCATGGGCTTATACTTATCATCTTCTTTACTTATGAACATCAATGTTGTCAACTAAAATTATATATAAATATTTATCGTGAAAGGAATTTGCTTACATAATTAAGGCAAGATATGATAAGAATTAGTTCCAAGCAATAAAGAGTTATTTTATATTACTATGCTGTGTGACAACCATGTTCATGCTTTCACAAACACACTATTAATTTAGTCAAGCATTTCAAAAATTCCTCTATTATTTATACCCAGGCAGCCAATTTATTGGCACAAAGAGGAATAGCACTCATCAAAAGAAAAAAAAGGTACTAAAAAATAAATTTGGAAAAACCCAAAGTCAATGCCATTAAAGATTTTACCTGTGCGTCCCACAAGATTTTCTTCTTGTATAATTATGTCATAAAAGAAAATATAAAATATTTGAAGCATTTGGATACAAAGTTATAAATGAAATCAAAGTAAAAAATTATCAACTGCTAATTTATTTATTTATTTATTTTTATTTATAACTTTGTCAAACGAAGGCATAATTTTTACAGTTGACAAACTATGTGATTTGAAAATTTTTAATACGTCGTTATTGTTCATTACATTAAGGATGAAAATTATGTACGATTAACTATTTCCAGATCTCGTGTTTGTTTCAACCAAAAAAATATAACGATATATTGTTAGTTACGAATACTTATTGGGTTATAATAAATAAAATTGGAGGTGAACAATGTTATCCCTTTTAGGAGAAACTTATTATATAAGTTTATTTTATAATTTAAATAGGCAAAGATTTGTGGAATTCACAGTAGATTTCCACTGTGTCAGATTGTCACTGGCAATCATCTTGATAGCTTAATAATTTGAAAAACAAGTCAAGTAGTGACGGGCTGGTGACGAAATTAACTCATGAAAATATGTTAATTTCTTTTTATTTTTTCAACTCAAATAAAATTGGTTTTACTTTTACTTATGAATTATGCTGGGCACAAACTATTGGACATACGTTTCATTTTGTGTTCGTGAAATGCATCAACTGTGAAACTAAACTAATAGGGAATATTTGACGTCGGACGTGGCCCGACCATAGGAAGAGGTTTGTCTACAAGACGACCCCATTCGAACCAAAGCTTGCCAGAATCGAACTTTTCACGTGTCGGACAGGCCAATCTTGTAAAGGGCCCTACACATTTTGACAACGCAGTGGACCAGCCATCCATCCTTCCTAGTAGGAATCTAATGGTACCACTTTGTCAATGTTCAAGGCTTACATATTGAACTCAACCCTTGTCCATCTCCAAGCTCCTCTCTCTCTCTCTCTCTCTCTCTACATACTTCTCATTTCCGATTGTGCATCATCATGTTGAAATCTTTCGAGCTACCAGATTGTTTCTATTCGAACCAGCCCGCATTGATCCGACCCAACAGCCCAACTCCAAATCACACACTCTATCTCTCCAATCTTGATGATCAAAAGTTCTTAAGATTCTCAATCAAATATCTTTATCTTTTCAGTAAATCTATGAACATAGAAACCCTGAAATGCTCACTCTCAAGGGTTCTTGTGGAGTACTATCCATTGGCTGGGAGGCTAAGAGCAAGCACAGAAAATGATCAAAAACTCCAAGTTGACTGCAATGGAGAAGGAGCTGTTTTTGCAGAAGCCTTCATGGATTTAACTGTCGAAGAGATTCTTCAAGTTTCTAAAAAGCCAAATAAATCTTGGAGGAAACTCTTGTACAAAGTTGATGCTCCAGGTTTCTTGGATATTCCCCCTCTAGTAATTCAGGTGATTAATTATATCATTTCTATTTCACGTTTTATCCAATTTTCCTTGCCAGATAGGCTACAAACGTGACATGACATTTCATTTTACTAGCTTGCTTTTGCTAGTTTATCGGAGGTCGAACTGTATTTTATTGTTCAGATGTCTAGTAACATATGTTCGACTTATGCATACATGTATTCTATCTAGTATATATTGAACTTGAAGTGTAGACGTAATTTCAATTTTCTGAAAAAAGAAAAATTATATAACCAGTGAGATATCTAGGATAATGACAGACGGGTGACCCTATAATTTTTGTATGGCAACTTGGTCATTGTCTTTGGCCCTTTTGTTCCTTTAACAGCTTTGGTTGGTGAGCTTTGGGGCTGTGTTATCCTTTTTCTTTCTCTAAATATCTACTTTTGTTTCTCTCTATGCATTTAACAATTTTTTTCTCTAAAAGAAATTGTAGCATTAGTCCCGAGACTGTCGACTTAGTAGGAAAAAGATTCCCTACTTATTTTTTCGACATTTTAGTCTTTAATCATTTTTCTACAAAAAGTCCGTCATAGGCTTCGGTGGCCCAAATTTCTCAACTTCATGGTCCAATTTTTCTATTTTCCATCTACAATAGACAAATAATTGAGGACTTAAATGATAAATAAATAAGTTGAGGACTCATTTGCTACTAAGTTAATAGGTTGGGGATTAACACTGAAAATGGCCTTTTCTTTATTGGTACAGGTGACGAATCTCCGACGTGGAGGAATGATACTGTGCACCGCAATTAATCACTGTCTGTGCGATGGTATTGGTACATCACAATTCTTACATGCTTGGGCCCATATGACCACAAAATCCACCACTGATTTACCAATCAGACCATTCCACTGTCGCCAAGTGTTGAAACCCCGCAACCCACTACAAGCCACCTTCTCTTGCCCTGGATTTACCAAGATTGCCACTGATAAGTTTAATTCTGGAATCGACACCAACATTTACCAATATTTACAGTCTCAGCCACTTGTTCCAGCATCCATAACTTTTACACGCTCCCAAATTCTTCACTTGAAGAGGCAGTGTTTGCCCTCCCTAAAATGTACCACTTTCGAGGTTTTGGCTTCTCACACGTGGCGTTGTTGGGTGAAATCACTCGATCTTTCACCTTCTTCTAACGTAAAGCTCTTATTTTCGTGTAATGTGAGGAAAAAGTTAATACCACAATTACCACGGGGATATTATGGAAATGGGTTCGTGTTAGCTTGCGCAGAGACTGTGGTGACGGAACTTGCCACGACCAACTTGTATAGTGGGGTGAAGCTTGTGCAATGTGCAAAATTAACGATAACTCATGATTACGTGAAATCCATAATAGATTTGCTGGAGGATAAAACTGTAAAGACGAACCTCTCGACAAGTTTGGTAATATCCCAATGGTCAAAATTAGGGTTGGAAGAGTTGGATTTTGGAGAAGGGAAGCCTCTACACATGGGTCCTCTAACTAGTGATATTTACTGCTTATTTTTACCTGTCATTGGAGAATTTGATGGTGTTAGAGTGCTTGTGTCAATGCCAGAGAATATAGTTGATAAATTTGAATATTACATGACACAATTTCCATTAATTACGGAAAATGGAGATGCAAATAGTGAGAAGTGTGGAGTAGACAACCTTGAAATGGTTTCTATTTGAATAATATTTTGTCTTGTTCTTGAACTATTTAGAAAATTTTCCTAGCGTGTTAAATTATATAATGAATAAAATTTTAACTTATAATAGAAGTTTCACTTATGTAATGTTTGTGCACACATCTCGATACTCAATGCGGGATTAATCCCTCAATAGTGTCTTTCATTAAAAGTTACTTAATTGTCACATTGATGATGCATACAGACCCCACATGAAGAAACCATCTTATCCGTTTTTAGGGTATTTTAGTCCATTAAAGTGCACTTACCTCAAAAAAATTGAAAAAGAAAAGGAAAACAATAAGAGGAAGGAAAAGAATAGAGAAATCAAAAGTGTTACCACTAATCCATAATTCAAGCCATAGGTCGTCTTCACACCTCCAAGGCTCCACTCCCACCCTCATCAAGACTCGAGAGCTTGTAGTAGTCAAGTCGAGACTTGTCGTCCCAAATTTTCTAATTTAGTAAAGTACTTGCACAATCTTTGATAAGTATGTAAATGGAAAGAATGGCATTAATCATTTCGAAAACATTATAGACAACAAGTATGAAATTTATCATTAGCTTCACTTTTGGGTTAAATTAACATCATTATCGTCTTTGGCTGTATAATTTATTAGCCTAGTGCTTATTGTCTCATCACTTGTTTGTCCGCACACTAACTGAAACTCAAAGGTTAGACTGTATTTTTTTTTTTTTTTTT
>CAIGRL010132028.1:0-10155 GCA_903798325.1 Fraxinus xanthoxyloides | reverse complement strand
TCAATCATCAAAATCCCTAAATCCCTAAAAACCCTAATTTGAAATAACTATCAATTGATTCAATTTCCAAATCCCTAAATAACATATTCACAACCAGCAGTCCAGCACACTGCACACATTCAACAAACACAGACAGGGGTAGAATAGCAGATCAGATGAACAAAACCCAACCGGCAGCTCCATTTTGCCTTGAGAAGTGAGAACATATATAAATCGTAAAATTGAAAACCAATATTTCTGTATCAGTGTATTGTGATTTGTGTATGTGTCATGTGTGTGTGGTTTGGCCGTGTGGGGATATTGGGGTGGGCAGTAGTACAGTGGGCTAGTGGCGATGTGTGTGGAGTGGCCGTGTAGGGACATTGGGGTGGGCAGTGCTGCAGTGGGCTAGTGGCGATGTGTGTCCGAGGCGTGTGAGAAAAATGAGAGAAAATTACCGGAGACGGCGGGCGAGGGACGATGGTCGACGGGAGAGAGAGTGCTGAGATTTGAGAAGAGATGAAGAGAAGAGACACTGGCCACTGAGGAGTGAGGCAGCTTAGACGGGCGCGGCGCTCGAGACTGGAGTCGTCGTCTTGGAGAGGAGAGTGTGGAGATTGGAGTGAGTCGGACACGGTAATGGTATTGGTAGGCTAGGTTTTAGAAATTTTTTTAAAATATTTAATTTTAAAAAAAAATCCCAAATTCTACAGGGGCACGTGCCCCTGTAGGCCCCTGTGTGGGTCCGCCCCTGTATATAATCCCCTCGAAACCTACAATTTTTGCTCAGTTTGATAGCTTTTTGGTTCATGGTACTGCTTACTTTCTCCAAACATTATTAGCGAGAAGATTGGATAGTGTACCAAGAAAGAAACAGAAGCTAAATTTTTGTTCATTATACTGTCCAATCATGTCCATTAATGCTTACCGGACACACCCTATATGAACAATCAATTCAAAATGCTTGCCTGTGATGTATTTCTCTATCTTACCTCTCAGATAGATTGAATGAGTACTTGGTCTTCTCCTCTAGAATCTACAATGCTTCCATAATATAACATTGAAGTTTTTATATTTTCTCAATGTTGTATGAACTCTGAAAAATAAAAATAATTTTTTAATGCTTTAATGACATGATATTTTCTTTTCTATTATCGTTTAATTGCAGGGAATTGAAATGCTTTCGCTGGGTTCGTTTAAGACTGGTGCCATTCTCTTGGTAAGACGGACAATTCTGTGGTACATGCTGCACACAAAACATACAATTTTATTGAAATTATTATAGTAAAAACTAGTTCATGCAATAGCCTATGGTCTTTTATTAAATGCATTTTTTATTTTTATTTTTTTTGGAAATTTCAGGCTGGACTTTTCGTATATGACATCTTCTGGGTCTTTTTTACTCCAGTAATGGTTAGCGTTGCAAAATCTTTTGATGCTCCGATAAAGGTTAGTACCTTGAACCAGTTAACATGTCTACCTGACATTGTAAATTTTGTTTTGTACTTCAAAAAAATATGCAATGTTTATGCTTCATTTTTCAGCTTTTGTTCCCAACAATGGATTCTGCACGACCATTTTCAATGCTTGGTCTTGGAGATATTGTTATTCCTGGTATGAACTTCACTTAATCCAAAACTTCTTAGTTTTGGTTTAGCTATGATTTCTTTGTGTCCACCTGCTTCCTTTTTCATGGATTTATGTTCATCTCTTTTATGTAATCCCTTGTCTCAATCTTGAGAGTAATAATTGTGTTACTGTTATGGATTAACCCTGTCTTATTCATACATTGAGAAATAGGCCCACTCAGATTCCTTTATATAACTAGAAAACTGGGACCTAATAAAAAAATATGAATGCCTAATATATCCCTATAATAAAGAAAATTTGCCTACACAATCAGGGATATGAAAGATGTGAATTACGCTCTTCACAGTCCAACAGAAACCAGTCTTATTCTTGAATATGCATATATGTCTCCTATATAATATTATCTGGTCAAATAAATTTTCAAGATTTACTTGCACTTTTCTAGGCATATTTGTAGCGTTGGCACTGAGATTTGATGTTTCCCGGGGGAAAGAGAGCCAATACTTCAAGAGTGCTTTTCTGGGGTACACAGCCGGTTTGGTCCTCACAATATTTGTCATGAACTGGTTTCAAGCTGCACAGGTGAGTTGTTGGAGTGAACCCGTTCTCACAATTTCATGGTTCACTAAATTAAATTGAGTAAATACTTCCGTGTACAAAATCTCCTTATCTCTAAAAGATTCTACTTAATCGAGCTCTTTTCCAGCCTGCGCTTTTGTATATCGTGCCATGTGTTATTGGATTTTTGGCTGCACATTGCGTATGGAATGGGGAAGTTAAACAAGTAAGTCTCATTGTGTGATTTTTTAATGAGGTATTATAGACTGATTTGCTATCCTATTATAGACTGATTTGCTATCCTCAAAAAGTTTACTTATAAGTGAATAACTGTAAAAATGAATAACTTCATTTATTGATTGAAGTTGGAGAAAGTGACTTGATTTGGAAGTAAACGTAAGAATTATTTTTAAAATAAGTAAATATTTTAGTTAAAAGTAAGAATAATGCTTGATTGTTTTCAGTTTGAGCTCAAAAGCATTCTTATCTTATATGTTTGATGGCTAGAGCTTCCTATAACTCTGATATGAGTACCTGATCGAATATTCAAACATTTGCATTCTCTTTGCAGTTGTTGGAGTTCAACGAATCTAAAACCAGTACTAAGTCGGACGAAGCTGACGTTAAATCGAACAAGAAAGAAGAGTGAGGACCAATGGCTTGACAGAGAAGAAAATTAGTTTACAAATCTTACTAGCTTGTGAGACACATATTGTTGTACTAGATTCTGACTTAGCACCCCATGAAATTTTAGTTTCTTACAGCAATTTTAGCAAACACTCCGCCCTACTCTACAATTTTCACTTTCTTTACAGCCATGGCTTGAAGCAATTGAAATTTGGAATTTCTCATCAATCTTGATAGCTGAACTAGCTTTCTGTTGCACTCTTAATCTTATCGTGAAGTAAGAGAAAAAAAAAATTCACATAATCGACCCTAAATTTAATTGGAATATTGGCCTAAAGCATGTTTCGCTAATGTTAAAAGGTACGATTTTTCTTATTTTTTATTTTGGAATTTTATCCTAAACCCTCCATTTCCGCCCCCAAATGGGACTCTAGCATAGCTCACGAAAGGTTTCACATTCATAAGTTAATTTACCTGCAACTACAAAGCTATGCAAAAAAGAGAGCAAATTTATTTTTTTCCTTCTTGATTACTCGTAAAATAGTTTTCTTGACCAAAAATAAATTATATACAATAGTACGAGTGCATCTATCAAAAAGCGACAGCAAAGTCGGAATCAACCTTTAAAAACAAAACCAAATACTGTCTAAATAAAATTTAAAATAAATTGCTTCTGTACAAAAAATACGAACTGCTAATTGCTAAATGCAACGGGCAAATCTAGTTGTCTTTCTCGAAAATTACGACGACCTTCCTGCGGTTACAATGAAGATAAACTTGTGCAATATACAATGTTGCAGCAACTTTAATTGACACGTCAGAGCCCAATTACTCAATGACAGGACTGCATATGATATTTTTTGCCTATGAATCCATGGAACTCGTTTCTGCACTTTCGTCGTCTTCACTAAAACTAGACGGGATCTCAGCCACAGACCTAAAGCATATAAACATATGTGCAGTGTTAGCAAACCATTGCTCCATTATGCAAACTATACAAAAGAGTGTCATTCCAGGTAGGCAGGTAGCGTAGACACAAATTTTCAAGCCAAAATACAAGATGAACAAGTATTAATCTACATAGAAAAACATATATGTAACTAGTGCTCAATCACCAGATGCCCATAATCTCTTAATTCAGTATAGGGTTGCATATAGGGCACTCGTGCTTTCTACTAAATGCAATCGAACGAGTTCTGTTCACCAACACTGGACTAAAGACCAAACGTTTAATGTTTTTGTATGCGTTGATCGGTGGGATTCTAAAGGTCCATGCGGATGCATACCATTTGTGAAAATTGTGCGAATAGGCCTTCGGTGAAAATATTATTCAGGCATGAATACGAGGGGGAGCATTGAACACCAAATTTAAATATTGTGATATAAATTTTGGGAGAGCCATACCTCAAAAACTACCTGTTGAAGTTAGAGAGCCAAAGTTTATATAAATCACACATGAAAGTCCATACTCGATGTGGGATTCAAGTAAAACATTGCAATGAGAATCATAACAATCCACCATGCTCCGCAATCTCGGAGCCCACGTCGGATTGACTTTGCATTAGCCCATGATTAGTCCCGGACATACTACTATGTTGACGTCACCATCCGTGCTGCTCGATGACAATTGAGAGATATGGTACATTCTCTAATACCATTGACATAGATCTTGGGAGAGCCTTACCTCAAAAACTAGCTATTGAAATTGGAGAGCCCAAATCTATATAAATCACACACCAAAAGTATCGAAAATTCATACTTTCGATGTGAGATGCAAGTCTCAAACCTTGCAATGGGAAACATAACATGCTATAATGTATCCCCTATATAACAACTTGAGCTTTTAAATAAGGTGATTCAATGGTTTCATGTAGCAATCAATGTCTCGACATCCTCTATTGGCTGTTTCTATTAATAGTTAGTTATTCCTACAGTGAATAGGTAAATGGCAGTGTCTTCTTCTTTTGGAGTGTTGCTAACTAATTAATGCTGGAAGTTTATTAGACTCTGATTGAGCAAGGGAAGGGGAATCTTCCTATAAGCGTATAAACACTCCACTGTATTTCCGTTTATCAAGAAATTAAATAAACCTACTTACCCATCCTTTCTATATTTGAAGCAATAAAGTACTTCCCAAATTCATCATCAAACACAACAAAAAGGTGGAGTACATTCAGATCATAATATATGAATGTGTGGTTGAAATTAATGCTCGACTTTGACTGAATTTATAAACCATGTATAAATTTCTCTCCAAACGGAGGCTTAGATATCTTCCCCGTCTAAGACCTTGTTGACAAAAGTCAAAAAGTCCTTAATTCGAGTATCGCCACCACTCATTTATGAAAAATTGTCTACGTGCTTGGTCTTTGATGAAAAATGTATCCAACGTATATGTGAAGAAGCATGTTAAAACATAAATTAAATAATTAAATGGGTTCCCACTCTAACAAGCTTTTAGACATGGAGGTTCACCGAATGCCTCTCTGATGTAGCCATAGGCACCAACAAACACATTTCATCGCCTGGCTTTTCTTTCGTTACTTTTTCACGAAGAGAGAAACATGTCCGCATCAGTTGAAGAGTGGTATTATTTATAGGGACGCAATTAGCTATACACGTAACACGTACATAGGATTCAACACATTTATATATCAGTTGAGGCTTAGAGAAGGGGCTAATCAGGGACAGAATTTAAGCACATAAAAATGCAATAATGCTCCAAAAATCTTCAAACAAAAAGATTCAGCAGCCAAATTAAGGAAGTGTATTAGTTCAAACCTCTGGAGTTGATATGTGCATGGATGGGTATCTACCATGGACGGTTTCTTCCCATTCAGTTGCTGAGATAATTGATCTCTAACTCTTTTTGAAGTCTACATGTATGAAAAGAAATTTAAACAATTAATGAAAATAGTACCACTGTAAGAAACAAAAAGAGTTCACATGAGCACAAAACTTACACTTGTTTCATTCCTCAGGGGAATTTTTACTCCAGCAGGCTCACAAATTTCATTCGCTACCCTCTCTCTATAAACTTTGGCATCCTATACAGCATTGTCAAATAACAAAGCATCAGCAGAAGAACCACAACCTGCAAAAATCTGGCAGGAATATGCAATTTAAGATTATACCATAGGCATTCCTTTGTCTTCAGAAGTGTGATATTTGTTTCCCTTAATGGTCAAATTTGAAGGCGGGTATTCAATGTTTCCTCCATAGGAAACCTTTGGGCCTACATCATTATACTTACTAAACAAGGGCTCAGTCCATTCCCCTGTCACTTTCCCACCATAGATTTGCAGATTAGGATGACAAGAAACAGATTCCATTCTCATCACTTCAACACTGTGTCGAGGCCTCATTCGGTAACTGTCCCTACTTTCATAGCCTGGCATATATCCTCTAGAACCTTCAGGCAAATGCATTGACGAGTTAATCCTAGGATCCGATTTACTAGTCTTCGTCTTGAACTTCCGCTGGAGGTAACTTCCAGAAATTTCTGACCCATGTGCCATTTTATAATGTGTTCCATCCATGTCAGAGTTATGAGAGCCGGTGTATTTGTATTCATATCCCTGTTGCCCATTTAAATGAAAGAAAACAAAACAAATCATATAAAATCAAATAGCTGACATTTTCTAAACGAGTGAAAAATATGTCCACCAAAATAACTTACCTCACTGAAATTATGATACTTCTGGATTTTTGAATCAGGAATGGACCGCAGAACACCTCCAGCATAATAAGGTTCTGGCAAGTATACAGATTAGAAACAAGTAGTATTCAGAAAACGGATGAATAAGACTGAGAAAAAAAAGGGGTGTGATCAGATGGATATTTTTTGAAGCACATTTATGTAAAGAGAATGAGTAAATAAAATATTTCTACATGCAAGTTATACAGAATAACTGAAAGGGACATAGATACACTTGGAAATTCACTGTGTTAATAGAAATGGTGGAGTGCAAATATTCTTAACTCAGAGAATGATAGCAACTAAGAGCTACAAACAATTACGGTAAAATGGCAAAAGATCTGTGTCACGGGCTGAGATTAGAGTAGAATCTGGGTTAGTGGTTCAAAACTTGTGTTTAGACATTTAAGTAAAATTACCCAAAAATAAGCAAGACGAAAGCGGCAACTAAAAAGCAAACAGTCAGAAAAGTGGCAAAAGTCGTCTGATGACACACAATTTCTGAGAAATAGAGATTTGATAACAAGCACAATCCATACCATGCAAGAACATCTGAAGTAACGTGCAGAATGTAGATTATTTCCACTATGTTGGAAACTTTTTGGCAAGAGAAATCATTTTCTCTTTGTACTCTTGTTTATTACCTCCCAATGAACATTGCTAATTTATTGCAGCGTTCTTGTTGCAACATACACACATTATAAGTCATCTGATTTGTCTAAACATGTTATGCATTCTATACAGAAATATCAATATTTCCATAGAATGGTGGATTCCAGATGCTTCCCTGAACATAAGAAATACATCTTCTCACCAGCAATTCCATTATATACTGGCTATATTTTCCATCTTGTGTGCTTATTTTCATTCTTTTCCATAGCCATTAATCTAAAGCATCAAAGGTGCAAAAATCATGTGCCCTCTGACCTCTTCTTGAATAACCAAACTTGAATTGAACAAGACACCACACTACATAAAGCAAACAGAGATAAACAAATTGATATAAATATTCAAGCATAGATATTTGTGTGAGTTCACAAAATATAAATACTCCTACATGGTTATATACTAAAGTTAGATCATTGTAATAGAGCATGATGTAAAGGGCAGAAAAAATAGTTACCATTATTTTGTTCCTGCTCTAAAGATTCAAATGCACCAGGGGGAAGCGGATCAAATTCAATAGCAAGTGGCGGACCATGTTCCCGGTAATGACTTCCCAGCTGCTTTTTTACAGCAGTAATAGCAGAGTTTTCAGCCTGACCTTTCACTTTCAAATAACCTGATGGGCCAGACCTAATTTTAACACCCTTTGCATCCCCAGGAAACTTTGGTGTTGGGTATTTAGAGCTTGCCATATCAGAGAAGTCACCATTATGATGGGAAGACATATTGCGTAATGATGAACTACCTCCTGATGATGCATCATTTATACGATTATAGTTACTGGTATAGTGATTACCAGGCTCATATGTAAGGTCGGCAGCAGAAAGTTCTCGGCCGACTAACCTTTCACTTTCAACTTCCTTGGTATCAAAATTTCTATGTTCTCCCTGTTTTGTGCTACCACAGGAATCTTGCTTAAATCCACTGCCATGATCCTGTATAATCCCACTTGAACGATCTTGTCTCCCATTTGCAGATGGTTCCCCATTCAATAATCTCTTGTCCTTCAACCTTCTGTGGCAAAACCATCCAGAAACTTGCTTTTCTGACAGTCCTAATGACTCTGCAAGTTGTGATTTCAACAATTCTGCAGGATATTTGTGTTCTGAGAAAAAGGACAAGTTCTTCTCAACAATTGGTTATGAGGATAATACATTAATGGAACAGCATATGGAGAGGCATGACATGCAGCAAGAGAAAGTTTACCATCATAAAATTTTTCCAAAGCATCAACCTGAGCCCGTGTCTTCACTGTCCTTTTCTTGCTTTTCTCGAGAAGAGCTTTATCATCTTGTGAACGCACCTCACATGTTTCTAAACGATTAAAAGGAAACAAACGTATACTAAATATCTGAGATGATAAGCTAAATGCACATTAACGTAAGCGTCCAACTTAATTACCCAATGGTTTCTGAGTTGAACTCATGATATACACAGTACTAGGACCAACGCCCCTTGCTCATGCTCAAATAAACAATTAAAAACCTTATTCCGTGAACTTGGATCCGTATTGGACTGGATTGCAAGAATCAAATCGACAAAATGGCATTATTGTATGATGTATCACGGAGGAAACTTAGTGTCAAGCAGAAATAATACAGAAAGCTTATAAAGGTGCTTGAGAAGAGACCTTAATTGTGCACATAAATGCCAATGGTATTACTTAATTTTCCGGGTTCAGATACACATAAATACCCTTCAAAACAACATAATATTTAAGTTGTTATATAACATCAGGAAATCATGACCTTGGAACTGTATCACATTTCACATCTCCAGAAGCACAAAAATGTATTCTTAGGTAAACAAGGACATCTCTTAACGTCCATCTGTTTTTGGTATTTCATATTATTCACATCGCATCTCTTAGCTTCGAAGGTAACACTAATGTGCTAATCAAAATCAGCTCATCTAATCAACAGAGGACTTACTGTCAACAAAATCATTCGGTATTTTTCTCATGAACTTAAAACAAGTTTTCTGACACGAAATTTAACTACAGAACTAAGATCAATCCACACTTTCAAAAAAACCTTATAAAGCATCCCTATGGCAGTGTCTTCTAAGTCATTAGACTCAGAAATCAAATGCATCATATCTTCCCTGTATCCACAAAGTAAAATACCAAAAATTAATAAGAAAAGTAAGCCTCCATGCATTAAGTTAAAGCAACGTCGACGTCTGAACGTCGACGTCTGAACAGCTGTCAGTCGGATAAGATGAAAGAACCAACACAGTACAACTCGTGAAAATGCATTAAGAATGATGATTCAAGAACAGTTTCCTGACCACGAACAAAGGTACAATTGAAGAACCAGAAAGAATATCTTTCTTAAGGTTGTTCCTGGTGCCTCAAAGATTATACTTTGCCCTCAACTATACCTCGTGAAAGTCAAAGAAGGATGATTCTTGAGTCAATTAACTCCTCTTCAGAATCGGACAGAACAACACATTAAACTCGTGACGTTGATTCTGGGGCTCCTCATTCTTAAAGTAGGATAAGGATTAAAAATCTTCTTTAAAATCGGAACTAAATAGCTCGTCTTTCCTAGCCATGTCAAATATGGCATGCCATAAAAAATATAGAAAATAACTAGTTATGCGCAAGTGAAGTACCAAAAGTTACAGAAAACAAGACAGAAATGTTGAGGAAATGAAATTGCANATATCTTTCTTAAGGTTGTTCCTGGTGCCTCAAAGATTATACTTTGCCCTCAACTACCAGCAGCTTCAATGTTCATTCTTAGACACGCTCTCATGAAAAAAGTTATATACCAATTACCACGCACTGAGCGTGTGTACAAATTCAGTCAAACAGTGCGTTTACATAAAATCGTAGTGAACCCCGAACGAAATGCGAATAACAAATAAAAACGACAGAAATTAAAACCCAAGCCCAGGCTAGTTTCTCACAGAAAAGCAAATGAAGACTGTCAATATACCAAAAACCCCCAAATCCGGTATTTCCGAGAAACCCCTCATAGCATCAAACCAATTGAAATAAAAATGTATATATCAATTGTGATCTGAAACAAGAG
>CAIGRL010132010.1:0-15323 GCA_903798325.1 Fraxinus xanthoxyloides | reverse complement strand
GACGCCCCAAAAATACTATGATGTGCTCGGAAATGGTCGAAGTAGTTGAATATGAGTATCACTATGACTATAGCCCTTGGTAATTTACAAAACATAAACTGACAACACATAAGCTTGTCTCGGATAGAATCAACAGAAGGTACATCCTCATGGTAGAAAATAGTATCACAATGCCAAGAAGTCAAGTTTAATGATTAAGAAGCGTAAAACCAAGAGAGGAGTCACACCCCACCTCAAGGTGCCAAGTTTTTCTTTTTTCGAACACTTATGCCCTTAACATTGGGTAACTCTATTGGAAAGGCCTGTTCACCGTACCACATTGCATATGCAAATGTTATGCAGTGTATGGTGCTGAATAAGTATTCAAACCTCTTACTTTGGAATCATTTACTCATGGTCATAGGGGACTGACTAAATATATTGGGTTTCAAATGGTTCATTAAAGAACTGTGATAGATCAAACGGAGGAGTTCTTCCATTTCGAAAAGGTAGCAAATAAACCATAAAACCAGACTCCCGCTACTTTTTCCAGATTAACATTTTTTTTTGAAAGGTACTTTTTCCAGATTAACATTAATATAATAGTTCCATTTTTCAACCTTGAGGTGCACATATTTTTTTCCTAAACACTTCCACGAGAGTATACATATTAATGCTCGTTGAGTACCTTCTAAAACTCTTTTTTTAGATGATGGGGCTTTACAAGCTCTTAATTGGCGAGAAATTGTTTCTTCCACAGCATGCAGCATTGATAAGCATTTATCGTCTCCTTCACTCTTTAATGGTAGGCCATACGTCATAGTGAAAAGATCCTCTTCCTGCCAATTAAGAATGAAACACCAATATGACCCTATTGCAATCCCAAATTAACATGTCTAACAGGGTAACTTAGAAATCTCATACAGTCATACAATACATGGAATGCAAAGTTCCATATCCAAATAAACAACAAATGCAATGATTGCTAAAGAGTTACATGACTTGTCTTGATACAAGACAATGATTACATTTTCTTTCTTTCTTTATTGAAAAATCATATAATGACCGTTTTTCCACATTCTTCCAGATTTTTGCAATAATTTCCTTTGAAAACAGAAATAACCAATAACAATTGTTATCAATCAGTATAAGGTAACAAATTAACTTGCACCTTAGACAATCATAGGATGACCATGGATCTTTACTAATCTAGGAAGAAGGTTTAAAAAAAAAATCCTTCATTAACCGCCTAAATTTTAGAAGAAAAAATACTGATAACGAAAGTAATGCAGTCGACAATGAAGATGCATAGATTGTAAGAAAAGTTCAAACATGTACCTAACTCTCTTCAAAAGTGGCTTACTTGGGATAAGGGTACAGTTGAATGGTAATTGCATAATGGAAGGAAAGCCCTTTAGTTCATACTACGGCACATATGCCATTCTCCAAATTTCTACCCAGATAATCTTTACTTTATTCATCTTGATAGTCATTGATGATAATGGAGTGCAGAGGAGAAAACAAAGTGGTTCCAGCAATCACACTACTGTCATTATATGCTCTTTGAAGGTTGGAAAAGAAGAATGAAATTAAATTTAATGTTAGAGAGGTAAAGGTTTAAAAAGACATCAGACAAAAAGAGCTTCAAATGCAGAGGGAAATGTGAGATGTATCAATGGATGGGGCATGCCAAACTATAAAATATATTCAACAGCACTTGACAAAAGTTTCAATGCATAACCACTTGGTAATGCTAGGAAGTTAGAATATAAGTATCCATAAAGGGTGAAAAACAATATTAATCATATGACATCAAAATATATTCTAAACCTCGATGCCACTTCCTGTCGGTCATCCTGCAACCCCCACTTCCACCCACATCCCCATAATATGAGGGAGCCAAAAATATTGACAAATGTTTCATATTCCAATTCCAGATCTGAAATAAAATTTCTTAATCCCTACTATAATAGTAATCATTTGAAGTTTGTGGAGGGGTTAATAGACATAAATAGTTGGTGCTGCCATGTTACATTTACATCAATTTTATTAGAGTAAAATATATGTACAAACAATGCTCAGTGCCAACAGGGGTAATTAAGTAGTAGTGTACATGTACAATACTATTCAATCATGAAGTCCATACCCAGCCACTACAACAAGAGAGGTAATTTGAAATGTGCAAATAACCAGAGAAAAAGCACACGAGTCAGCAATTATGGGATGCCATGTGAAAGATCAGCATAATAATGTGTATCTAGACACATCAATATCATTGGTTCCTTTCTCTACACGCATTTTTTCGAGGTAACTACATAATTAAGGTACTGTTGAAAATATTGTCATATCAGAAAGAGAGAGAATCCTTTACTTCATTTGTACGCGCGTCCGAGACAGCTGAAACAACAGCATTGCAAGTTGCACGTATAACTCTGCAGTAAGAATGCAGTAGCACGTGTGATGATGTTCTCTCGGGCCGCATAAGGTAGATGGAAGAGAAAACAGTTTGGGCTAGTGATCCTCCTTTATGCCATGTTGCCTGCACCATAAGTGAACAAGTTAGAAGATTTTTCCTTCCCTATGAGTGAATTATTATGGGAACTGCAAGAATCATGTTGCCACATATTTGACCTATACCTCACATGATAGTAGATGATCCATGATGTCTATAATACGTTGCACATCAAGTGTTCTATCAAAACTCAAAGGAACAGGAGCAGCACCATTCTCAATGGCTTCATCAATAGAATAATATGTAGAAACAATACCTGAATCCATCTTTGGGTCCATTATCTAATTAAGATAGGAACCCATATGAGACCAAAAAAAAAATAAAGCACAAGTAAAAGAGGAGTTAGAAACGATTAATCTGAGCATTGTGTGTTGCGTTCCATTGAAGACAACAAAACCAACATATTTGAATAAATTTAAACTGTCAACAAGAATGCAAAACTACAATCTACTTAAATATAAGAAAATGAATCTACAATGTGAAGCATGAAGAAATATACCATCTTACAATTACCAAAGAAAAATAAAATGGATATAAAAAATGTCATAAGAGTACCAAACTAACAATCATTATTCAATTTCTTCACCCTTTCAAAGACTATAACCATTTCTTCTATAGTTTTTCCTTCCAGTTTAAAATTATGATCTAGGATGCAGAAATTGTTTTCAGCATTGAAGTATCAAACTATCGATAGATGGTGATCTGTTTCTATTTTCCTCTATTAAATGGAATTCATTTGATGGATAGTTTAGATGGTGTAATATCCTAGAATAAAACTCATTTTAGTAACAAGATGTGTAGGAGAACAAAAAGAGAGGAAATTACAAATTTCATTACTCTCATAATGATCTGGAAAAACAAGGTCTTCCCTTTCTGCAAATCATAAATCATTAATAAAATACAGCCTATGTTTGGCCCCCATTTTTTCAAAACTCATTTTCAACCACACATACTCTCATAAAATAAAATTACACGTAAACCGGAAACTTTTCCTTATTTTTTAACCACACATTCTCTAAAAAAAATCACTATTCCAAAATTCATTTTCCCCCAAATTTTCATTAAAATGGAGCCCAAACAAGGGCATCTGGATTCATCAACCTCAAATACGAATGTGAACATTACAATGTCTCCGAAAACATACATTACTCTCTCTAAGCTAACTTCTATGGTATGTGATTAAAATTATTGGTACTATATGGAGAAACAAAACAGTAATCATGTATTAGCATCCATGGCCATCTACGTTTACCTAAATACCATCTAAAAGCAAGTCCGTTATAGTAAGCTGAGGGTTCAAAGAGTTTATGGAGGAAACCAGATAGATACACCCCATTTCCTTCAGCATTGAGGAAAGAGAGTGCTCAAGCAACCTTTTGTTTTCTTTCATGATTTGCAAGAGGGAACAGAAGACAAACACCTTCCTCCAATTCTATTTTCATATTCAAGAAATTTCACCATTCCATTTTCTCCGATCAAATGCAGGGAAAATCACCATAGGGACGCACATGCAATTTGCCAGTGTTGCAACAATGTTGAATGATGATTTTCACACTTGACCTCGTAAAATAAGGAAAATATGTTCACAACTATCTTCGCCTTCAATAACTAATGTTTTATCTGGAGCGTGCCCTCTTATATATCAAGATAGCTACAAAAAGTATGCAGAAACTGAATTTAAAGAAGTGAAACATTACCTCTAAGGCTGACATGGCTGCAAAAAGATTAAAATTTTCACCGTTTATCAGCTCATCATCTCGAAGATCTGTGATGAAATATAAAAATAAGTTACTACATTTTCTTTCAGATTAGATAGCAAGCATAAGATGATAGACACAAAAAAAAAGAAAAAAAAAATCACTTACAAGACAAACATTTGCTTTTATGTAAAAAATATTTATAAAGTAAAAATACTACTTATAAGAGAAAAATTTACTAATAATTATAAAACATTATCAGTAAAATATTCACGTGTGAAAAATTACTTACAAGTACAAAATTAACTTATAACTTTAAAATTTACTTATAAGTAAAAAATACTTATAAATTAAAATTTTAATTATAAGAAAATATTTCACTTTTTAAGTTAAAAAATGACTTCTATATAAAAAAATTACTTATAAGTAAAATATCACTTATGAGAAAAACAATTCATACAAGAAATTATAAATTGAAAATTTCACTATATGACATACACATATACTCCATATTATTTATACATACCTACTTTTTTATACAAGAGCATACATAAGTTTTATTCTTTTAAAAAACATTTAGAACTGAATCGATGGATAATAACTCTCACGTATGGGTTGGACTGTTTTAAAATCTCAATAAAAACCATCCAAAACCAAATCTCTCATAAACGTCCAAAATCGGTACTTTAAAGAAACCCCATAACTATTACTCAAAACTCCAAAGCATGCACTAAGAATTATTGGCGAGCTCACAGCCATAATAAATTAGGAGCAATTGTTGTTCTAATACCAAAATTAATAAACAAGTTCAATCAACAAATTAATGAAGATGTTGAACACAAAAGAATATTGGGTGGTGATCGAAGTAATACTAGTTAAATTTTAGCAAACAAAAAATTTCTAGATAAAAAATTGAGTTCTTGATTTTGTAATTTCATTTAAACAATATGGCCATGTTCTTAAAACTTTTTTTTTTTTGATAAGTAATCACGTAATTTTATAAATGACCATGTTCTTAAAACTTCAAGGCTCCCAACCCTTTCGTAACTAGGATAGTACTAGAAAGAAGTACAAAACCTTCTTTGAGTATGAAAGCTTAAAGCATATTGGCTTAGCTTATAAGCTAGTCAAATATTTCTAAGATTATTTGGAAAAAAACACATTTGCATCACTTCTAAAATTGGTTTATGATAGGTTATTTACCTTGAATAGCTTCTTAACTCAATTTTCCTTTTCACTTCATTAATGAATGAATGAATTTTATGATATACCTTTCTTCAAAATCGTGTTCACTTTTGTTGAGCACTGCATCAAGGCAATGCGAGGATTATGAAATCTACAACACTACGGATTCATTTTTCCTCAAGTAAAGTTTAGGATGCAAGAGTATGGGGCAAATGAATACTAACTTGTGGTGAGTGCACTATGCACAAATTCTTCAAGGTGGATAATCTCTTATGCTTATTATACGTAACTATTGACATTTATAGAGCTTACATCCAAACCTTGAATAGTTTCAAGGCAAGAATCCATCAAACAATATCGTGTAAATAGAATCAATTAAACTTAAACCCATAAATAGAATATACAATAATACCATGTCATCTACGTCAATGAGGGCCTTGCTGATTTCAATCATATCACTTTAGATTATGAGCTTGCCCATGACAAACATAAATGTAAATTACAATTTTTTCTTTAATGATCAACGAATTTTCATCAATTATAGATAGTCCAAATACACGTAAGTAACATGCGGACTATCTAATGTACCTAACTAGCAAACTAATCTAATTTCCTTGTCTAAATAAAGCGATCGATCCCAGACTCAAGGCTTTAGAGGCCAAATTCAATTCCTTCTCTTATGCCACTTCTGAGGGCAAACATTTTACGAGAGTTGCGCACAACTTATTGTCTCAGTCCAAAGCTATTGAATTGAATCAACCTCCAATCTCCGCTCTCTCCAGGTTGGAATTTTATTTGTCCACCAACTCCATTCTTCAAAAAGCCAACCAATCAACACGGGCAAGCGATAAAGGAGAGGGGTATACTCCCATAATTTAGGTTAGTGAATTTCTTTCTTGCCTTTCATCTAAGTAGATCGCCCATGCGGACTATCTAATGTACCTAACATGCGGACTATCTAATTTTTTTCCTTGAGCTACTGCATGTACATGTCATAGACAAGCACATAATCTAAAGTAATCTTAATAAAATGCTAATTGAAATCAATAATACTCTCATGGAAATAGATGGCCCAATCATATATTCTATTTAAAGGTCAATTGATTCTATTTACACCACATTATTTGATGAATTCTTGTGTTTAATCTCTCCAGGACCTAGATACAAACTCTTCACAATTGCTCATAGTTACATATAATAAGCATAAGTGATTCTTCACTTTGAAGAAGTTGTGGGACTTTGTGCATACTAGACTCACCCATAAGTCCCCCAAATTTCGACAGTGTGTGCCTGTGCCCTGCACTCCACTTGAGGATAACCCCCGATGCTATGGATTTCAAATTTCTCATGTTGCCTTGATGCAATTTTTGAACAAAAGTTAACAAGATTATTGAAAAAAGATATATAATAAAATCCATTGATTCTTCCTAGCTGCCTAGCACTATAAGTTTCTATTTAGAAACCGAAAGCTTAAGCATCACCCAATCAGCTCTTCCTCAAAAAATCTCTTGAAGAATTACAATCAAATTTACTACTATAGAATTACTTGAACTTGAAATAAATTGACTAGCAACTACAATGAGATTTTTTCAACATTTTACACACAAATTAGTGCTTGGGGTGGATTCCCGGGCCCGATCTTGGGTGATGAAACATTTGAGCTTTTGGGAATATACTTGCTGACCCTACATTAATTATACTTCTCTACCTCTTAAAAACTAATAAACGAGCAATTGGAGATAGGAGAAGATATCAAGATACCGTTGCAAGCAAGTCGGAGAAGACTTGAAACATCTGCCCAAACAGTTCCTTCGCCCGAAGGAATCGAAGGGCTAATTGATACTTCAACAGCTCTCCCTCTCTCAGCTTCGATTTTCTCCGCCATTATAACTTCACCTCTCCTCTTCTCCCTCTCTCTTAGCTGTGTACGAAAGAGTGCGAATTAGAAACTTCGCATTTGACGAGAAACCCTATTCCGCTGATTTCAAGAACGAATTTGGTAGGTGTGAACAATTTGTGCGGACTGTTCAATGTCTTATTGCTTCAGTCTGCCGCAAAGCGAAGAGTCTCTTGTTGGTTTGGAATATAGGGCAACTTCGGGTTTTTCTTTTTCATTCCTCCATCTTCGTTCTAATGAAAATTACAAATTCAGTCCCCAACTTTTAGTCTTGTAGAAGATTAAATCCTATATTTCCATCTATGACATTTTAATCATCGATAATTCACTTTTGTTGCACTGATACCCTTATATTCATTTTTAGAAAAATGGAAAAGGGAAAGAAAAAGTAATTGAAAAAAAAAATAAAAAAATGACCGTTGAAAATGGAAAATTCCCAAAATTCTCTTGCTCCAGTTCATCTCTCTACTATTCAATATAATACTATAAAATGCTCAAGAAAATGAATTTCTTAGATCTGAATGGACAAAATCATCTTATCATTTTGTAATCCATGCAAATTCCATGAAGTTTGGTTCTTGTAATCGCATTCTTCATATTTCTCCA
This sequence comes from Fraxinus xanthoxyloides, assembly GCA_903798325.1. Classification (NCBI taxonomy): domain Eukaryota; kingdom Viridiplantae; phylum Streptophyta; class Magnoliopsida; order Lamiales; family Oleaceae; genus Fraxinus; species Fraxinus xanthoxyloides. The sequence continues at coordinate 7,447 of CAIGRL010132010.1, read as the reverse complement.
TTTGTTTCTGTGATTGATTTTACGTTTCGCAAATACAATGTCATCATCGTCTTCATCAGATCATAAAAATCTTCGAAGTAATTCTACGGCAATTTCAAACCCTAATTGTTCTTGCCAGCATCTATCGCAGCTCCGTTCGCAGTTAGGGCCCAATCCGTTCGGGAACCTTCAGGAGTGTATTCGAGTCCGCCCGCCGGGCCGCGCCGCCATCAGACGTGATCCACCGGGCGAGGTTGTCCAATGTGGCTCGTGTGGGCTTTTGCCACCGTGTCTTTACGCCTGTGTTTCATGCGCCATCGTCTCTTGCCGAGCCCACACGGCGACTCACGCAGCGGAATCTTCTCATTATGTTATGGTTGATGTCGACCGCACCGAGCTTTTTTGCTGTGCGTGTGAAGACCAGGTGTATGATCGTGACTTCGACTCTGCCGTGGTTGCCGCCCAGTCTAACGCCGTCACGATAGAGATTGGATCCGCTGCCCAGCCGGAGAATTTCCACAAGCGGCGCCGCGTGGATTACAAGTTCTGGACACCGGATCTCAAGGAAAGGGCCTTGTTGGCGGAGAACTCGCGCCCCTTGCTGCCGGGTCGACCCGGTGACTCACTGAGCCAAGATAGTTCATCGGTGAGTTTAGTCGGTGGTGACTCGTATCTTCCTTGGGGATTGAGAGGTCTCAACAATCTTGGGAACACGTGTTTTATGAACTCCGTGTTGCAGGCGTTGCTTCACACTCCGCCGTTGAGGAATTTTTTCTTGAGCGATAAGCACAACCGATTTTACTGTCAGCGAGAAAATAAAACCATTATTACGCGAAAGACTGAGCACAATAACAATAAGAATCCGTTGCTCTGTTTGGCATGTGATTTGGATGCAATGTTTTCGGCAGTGTTCTCCGGGGACCGGATACCTTATAGCCCTGCAAAGTTTCTATACAGGTCCGCTTTTGGAATGTGTTTTGTGCTTTCACCGAGATTAATATCAGGTTTTAGTAGCTTGTAATTTATACAATAATGCTAGCTATTTTATAGTTGTTACAAAATTAGTTTGTATTCATTTTTTATGGTGGAAATGTATTGGGTGTGTGCTTTGTTGGGTGTATCTGCCTAGAAGAGGAAAAGATAAATACTGTTTAAATTATTTTTTGCTGGAATTTATGGAGTTATCCTTGTCATCATTTATTCTTATTGAGTTATTGGTGAATGGTGAGTGAGAATAAAGATTGCATTTTATGGTAACATTGTACCTCCATCTTGTTCTTTTTTCTTTATAATCTTACCCAAGTTTAAATTATTATTCATTGGCATACTAGCTTCTAATGGTGTTCCCTGATGGTAAATGGAGAAATGGAAATTATAACCTTGCTATGTTGGTTTTGTTTTGATGTTTTAAATCTCCAATTTAAAATAGCTGGTGGTATGCTGTGATTTGTCATTTTGTAGTTCGTGCACTTTTGGTTTGTCCTTTTCCCAGTTTTAATTTGTTAATTAATGTTTGTCACGTTATCGAGTGGTTAGGTAAGTTATGCTAAGGGTGGGTCCAAAGATGAAAATCTTTGTTACATTCTACACTCAAATGGTGGATGTACAAGTATGATATTACTTGTTTGTTGCTCTATATCTCTGTGAATCTTGGGTATATATTCATTGTGCTACTATTTTTCATTACAGTTGGTGGCAGCATGCTTCAAACCTTGCAAGTTATGAACAGCAGGACGCACATGAATTTTTCATTTCTATGCTTGATGGCATTCATGAAAAGATGCAGAAGGATAAGCGCAAGCCCCATAGTCAAGGTAACAATGTTGCTACCAAATATACTGTTAATTGTCCTTATCTTGTTAGATATTGATGTGATCATGAATCAGAATATGCAAAATCAATTGAGTGGTGAAGAAAGTATCAGTTCTGTTCAAAATTTTATTTGACGTGTGGTACGGGACTTAGAACCTTGGCCTAGGAAATATTTCTTTATGATGTCGCTGGGGAAAATTTTAGCCTTAACTCTTTGGGAATCCTTCAGGTAGGACATATTTTATGCCCATGCATAAATAGTGTAATGTTGCCCAACATTCTAAAGTCAAGTGGCTATCATAAAGATGCTAGATGAATTTAGAATAATCTGTTATAGTGAGCTCTGTTGTAGCTTTCAGGTAAAGTTTGTTCTTTTTCATATTTTATCATTGGAGACAATTTAACTTATGCTATATTCCTAGTGTCAAGTCTTGTGCAATTGCTAAGTTCCAAGGAGATATGATCTTGAAGTTTCATATTAGGCTAGCTTTTGTATGCAATAAATAAAATATTAATTGAAAGATGAAAAGAAGAGGAAGGAAGATTTGGTTAAGATTTGACACCTCCAAGACTCCAACTTCCTCTTGGTAAAGCATTTTCTTTTTTTTTTCGACAGTCATTTTAGCTATCTGATGACTTTAAGTAATTATGCTGAGAGATCTTATGCCTCATAGTGTTGTCATTTTAGATTGGTCATGAGAACGTATGAAACTTCTTGAACAATTAGCAAAATATCGTAACTTGAACATTCTTAAGATCCGTCCTGTATCATTTTCTTCTCTAATCCATATCATATCTGATCTAGGTGTTCCAAAATTCTGGAATAGATAATGGAATTTTTAAATGCAGGATGCGGGTTTAGGTCTCCTTGTTGCCTTAGGCATTGAGAAGTGCTATCAGATATAGAGCCATTATTTCAGACCTCAAGGTTGCCTTCAGCTTCACTCCAGTAAGTCTCATTTTCTTTGGTCTCTTGGCTTCAACATAGGGTTCTTCTTGTGTCAAAACTAATTTCGCTTGTTGAATCCACGTGTGCCATTGTTAGGGTTGTTACCTCAGGACAGCTTATCTTGCTTTTGGAGAAAAATCGAGATCTTGCTAGGTTCCATCCGGTTAAATCCGTTTGTTTCAAAATCTGGTAGTGTTATAGTATCTCTCAGTATGCCATTAGTTCAATTTAGGGAATAATGTGTCGTTTTTTCTCTCCCCCAACAAATCAATCGTGCATATTAATAACATGATGCTAAACCATGGGGTAGGAGGTTGTAATATGTTGTTATGGAGCATTATTATTGCCTTAATCACAAATTTCTTTGATAATTGTATTTTAACCATCACGAGCTATCCTATTCTTGAAGTGTTATAATCGGAAAATCGGCATCTGAATAGACATCTGTAGCATGATTACTGAACTTTGATGATAATATGTGGCCCATAGTGTTAATATAGTAATAGGAAAGTCTGATTTATGCACAAGTTCGAATTTGATTTATTGCTTTGCTTCTTAGCTTCTCCGAAATGTTTTCTTATTCAATTCTTGTTGCAAATTTATTGAATAAAATATAGAAGAAACTATGAGTGCTGATAATTCATTAACCATGTCCTGGATTATTGCCATAAGATGGGAAGAAAATTCTAAGAATTGATTAATTATTACTAGCTGATGGTTGTGGTACAAGGTAACCACTGATTTTTTTATTGTGCAGGTAGTGGAGATTGTTGTATTGCTCACCGTGTTTTCTCTGGCGTACTTCGATCTGATGTCATGTGTACATCCTGTGGTTTTACATCTACAACATATGATCCGTGTGTAGATATCTCATTGGACCTGGAACCAAATCATGGCGGTTCTACAAAAACGGCATTCACAAAATCACATCGTTCTTCCCATGATGATGCAGATTCTGACCAAAACTCAAGTGTGTCAACCTTGATGGGGTGTCTACATCGTTTCACTAGACCCGAGAGATTAGGGTCCGAGCAAAAGTTCTTCTGTCAACAGTGTCAAGTGAGGCAGGAATCTCTAAAACAGATGTCCATAAGAAAACTTCCTCTTGTTTATTGCTTTCACATAAAAAGATTTGAGCACTCCCCTATCCGTAAAATGTCAAGAAAGATTGACCGCTATCTACAATTCCCCTTTTCGTTGGACATGGCACCTTACCTCTCTTCATCCATCTTAAGAAGTCGATATGGAAACAGAATCTTCTCTTTCGACAGAGATGGGGAAGATGCTTCTAGTGATTTCTCTTCAGAGTTTGAGTTGTTTGCTGTCATTACTCACGCGGGTAAACTTGATGCTGGCCACTACATGACATATTTGAGATTAAACAACCACTGGTACAAGTGTGATGATGCATGGATCACTCAAGTTAATGACAACATTGTGAGGGCTGCTCAAGGATACATGATGTTTTATGTGCAAAAAACGCTTTACTATAGAGCAAGCCAGCGGATGGGAGAAGCTGGAAAGAAAGAGAATCAGTGAAGAAATGCAGGTACCCAGATAAATAGTATTATTTTGGCGATAAATTTGTGTTGTGTAATTTCTTTTCCAAGCTATTCCACAAGTTTATCTTGACGGACGACAATTGTACAAATCTGAGTTTATAAAGCCTGGCTTTACTTGGAAATATTGATAACCTCGAAGGTTTAATTTCCTTGAAAGTGGAAACTGATATAGTTCGATTGGTTCTTTTCTATTTGAGCTTGCAAAACGACTGCTAGATGACTGTTTGCTGCGAGTTCAAAAGCGTATTGGTCGTGCACGAGATGTGAATATCAGTAATTTGATTAAAGAACCATCTGGCCTTAAATTCTCCATCATATTTCATTTACGCGTTTAAGATTCCCCTACGTGCAGTGAATGTGATATGATTTGAGTTTTGGTTAGAATGTACATTTTGTTTCTTTTCTGAACAGATATGTCTCATCTAGTTGAGTAAGCCAAAACAAATATTAGAATATTTACATTGCATTTCATTGGGAAAAAAATAAAAAGGATATTCACTCCCTCAAGCCAATCGGACCGGTTGGCAGGTTGGTTTTCTGGTCGAATCACCATCCCGTTCGAGTTTATTCATGAGCCCTAATATCACAATTTTTATTTTATACACCACGTTTTTATTGCATTTAAGATTCTTAATCTTTGCTTATTTTGGCACTTTTGTTTTTAACGATTTCTTATGTCATTCTTATCATCAACTTCCATTAATTAATACATTTTGTATTTAATAATATTTTATAACTAAAAGTCTATTGGTCAAGCATAAAACAACCTATTTTCTCAATATATTTTTAAAAAATAAATAAATAAAAAAGTGCAAAACAATATTTTTTTTTTCTCATTTTAAAACATGAAAAGAAAATATTTGTAGTAATTAATGGAATAATGAATATAAGAATTCAAAGAAAAAAAGTTAAGAAAATACTTGTTAAAATAAACAAAGATTGAGGTGTTGGCGTTGTGCTTGAATTTATTGGACCTAATAAAATAAATATGTTGTGATGTGGTTGAATATTTTATATTTTCAACAGTAACCATATTTTGTTAATTTATCACGTTCTTTTATTTGAACTTGTAACATATTTTGATTATGAACTTCATTGTTTGTGATGTTGAATTTGTGAAATCAATATTTTATTTGTCTAGCATGCATAACAAAACGCGGTATGCATAAATAAATTAAAGGAGGATTAGATTTTAGTGTAACTTGTAGGAGAAATTGATCAATAAACAGCATTTTGTTGTAAATGAAAAGTAAATTAGGGTTTAATGTGAATGACACTTGTATTCTTGCAGCCCTAGAAATTATTATCATATATATCCATATTGTTGTCCCTATAAATATCGGATTTTCATTCTCATTATAATACATACAAGTCTATTGACTTTTCTTATTCTCTCATCTTATTTTCTCTTTTTATAACACGTTATCAACATGAAAGCTTAATTTTTCAAAGTTTAGAAAAGAACTTGTACGATTTGTTTATTGAAGAATTGATACAGAATTTGGGCATAAAGAATTGATACGGAACTGACGCACGTATTTTCTTCAACTATTAGCACGAATGCTTAATTTTTCAAAGTACGAAGGTTTAATTTTTCAAAGGTTAGTGAACGTAGTAATTTTTTTTAAAACATAATCATCTCTTACATGTATCAAAATTAATTTGGTAACATGTGAATATTTTTTTATACGGATTACACATAATTTATGTGTTTAAATTTTCTTACCATTATTGCCACCGCCAATACATGTAGAAACGTATAATAGATTACCACTTTTATTTTTAAATCACGTGATTAATTCACGTTAATTATTACATGTATTAATTCATGTTAATTACTCACATGTTAATTCCATTCTTTCACTGCTCCACATTATTTATTGCATATATTGGTATAAAACTGATTGCATGACTATAACTATTTCGTTTCAACAATTGTTTTAATCTATAACTTATGTCTTCTGGATGTATTCTTCTCTATATTAATGTTTTTTATATTCATTAAATTTATTTGTTGTTGTTGTTAAATAAATTTTCGTTATTGCTCCCGAAGAAGCACAACTTTGTAAATAATACATGGCTCCTCAAGAGCTAATGTTTCTAAATAATAATTTGTTGTTGCTCCTGAAAAATATAAATTATAATTTTCAATATTCCAGAAGAATATTGACATATTGATCTTGAAGAAACAATATTAAAATACAACGTACTTCCAAAGTAGCGCATGTTTCGAAAAACATACTATTTTAAATTAGTGTTTATCCCTGAAGGAAACACGTAACTTATGTCTTATTAATATTGACTATTGATATTTAATCATATTCTTCGAAACTAATTGTATTTTCTTTTGTTTTATTGTGTAGTTAATCAAATGGCAAATACTACAAAACTTGAGTTTGCTGCACTTGACATATTTTTAAAATGTATTTGTTTTCTTATAGATTCACGATGAATTGTCAAGATACTTGTTTGATTGATAGTGCAACTACACATACGATTCTTCAAGATAAAAAATATTTTTTGGACTTAACATTGGCAAAAAATAATATTAATACGATATCAGGTGCATCGAATATCATTGAAGGCTCGGGAAGAGCTTGTATTATTTTGCCAAACAATACAAAATTATATATTGACGGTGCACTTTATTCAAGCAAATTCAGAAGAGATTTGCTTAGTTTTAAAGATATCTGTTGCAATAGATATCCATTGAAACGATGTAAGAAAATAATGTTAAATACATTTGCATAACTTCTTTTGTATTTGGCCAAAAGCAGATAAAAGAAAAACTTTATGCACTTCCATCTAGCATGTATTATACATTTATAAAAATGGTCGAGTCAAATATTATCACGAACCAGAAGTNACGAACCAGAAGTTCGTTGATCCAAAAAATTTTATACTTTACCATGATCGACTTGGACATTCAAGAGCTACAATGATGCGTCGAATAATAAATAACCCACATGGACATCCTTTAAAGAACCAGAATATTCTTTTACCTAATGATTATCCATTTAGTTTGTTCGCAAGACAAGTTAGTCATTAGACTTTCTGCTACAAATGTCAATATTGAATCTCCAACTTTTTTTTGGAAATGAGTCATGGAGATATATGTGGACCAATACACCCACCATGTGGACCA
>CAIGRL010131912.1:0-23774 GCA_903798325.1 Fraxinus xanthoxyloides | reverse complement strand
CCAAAAATAAAAGAAATAAAATAATAAAAGAAAAGACAAGTTCGAATTAGTGTCTAAATAACAAAAATCAAATTAATACTCAATCCCCGGCAACGGCGCCAAAAACTTGTTCACGAAAATATGTTCGAATTTAAATCACCGCAAGTGCACGGTTCGTTGACAAGTAATAAAGTGGAAATCCAAGAATTTCGAGTATGATTCCCACGAGGATTGGTTTAACTTGATTTCTATTATCGTGATCTTAACTGAATCTATTAAACTCAAGATGATTTTTGACATAAATTTTATAACTAAATTATGATTAACATGCAATTTAAACTAAAATTACGAAATGAAAGGAAAACTATGTCGAATGCAAAAGTTTGATGAAAATGTCGGCTGAAATGCCAAGTCTGAGCATCACATTTAATGAGCTTACAAGTATCCGTACTTCCTAGTGGTTCAATATTACCATTATATGAATGAGATGCACATGGGTTAGCTCTCATTATTATATGAACATGATTTTATGTATCTGTATTATGAGCCTTTATGACTTTTATTCTAAGTGGTTTCTTATGGTGTTTAGATGGATTTATGTCCCTCTTTTATCTTCTTATTCGTAAATGAATTGGGTAGATTTTTTAAATTAGTTGCATTGAGATAGATTTAGCCCGTGTGGTATGGATTAAAATTAGTTTTTTAGTAGATTTTAATAAAAGTTTACAAAATGAGTGGTTAAAAAGTTGTCGGACCCATGAAATATGTAGTTGATATTGATTGTTTGACTTTAACTTTGACTTTGATTAAAATTTGATTTTTATGTTTGGTGCTTAGGTTGCTTTGTGAAATTTAGTTTGTTTAAATATCTGAATCTATACTGTTAGATGTGTTGTTTAGGTACAATAGTCCCACAATATGAATGAAATGCACACGATTTGGTATACATAGCTGATAGCTTTTATTATCACGAGAAATTGACTTCACCTATATGTATTCTGAGCCATCATAACTTGTATTCTAAGTGGTAACCTTTTTTTATCAAGTATTTGTTGATTTTATTGGCACCTTCTATACTTTTTGAACAGAATGATGAAAAGGGACCGACTTCGGTTAGAAGCCTTAGCAGTAGTTTTTTGTACCAAAATATGATCCACTAATCAAAAGCCTCTTCAAGGTGTAGAGTTTTTGCACCTTAAGTTAATCAAGGCTTATGGCAAGTGAACTTAATTTTGTATTGTTCTTCTACTGTTTAAGACGGACTTATATCCATTGTTTTATCGTCTTACTCGTAAATCAATGGACAAAATTTTTGTAATTGGGTTGCTTAGTTGAGATACATTTAGGATGCTTTTGAAATGCAGCTTGTTTAAATACATGATTATATGCTGTTAAGACTTAGATGTACCGTTCCTGTATAATATTACCATTATATGAATGAAATGCAGTTTGGTATACAGGAAAATGACTTTAAATAGTTGTATTCTGATTCATTATGAACTTCTATCTTAAGCAAGAGCTTTTCTATCATTTTTTCCCTGAAAATTAATTGGCTCTGTTTTCTGTGCAATAGGAAAGGGCATACATGATGCTGAGAATGCACAGTGGCAGTGACTATGGAAGTTGGGAAGCTGGGAGTTATGGGCATGATGAAGACGATGACGACACCGACGATTTTGATGATGCCAGTGAAGAGGATTATAATGGTATTCATCTAGAGGTGGATGATGATGCAGAAGATGCATTTGATGTGCATGCTCATGCTGAAGGATGTGAGAATGAGAACCAAGCTGTTGAACTTGACCCTCTGGCTTTTTCAAGTGATGAGGCCTATGCTAGGGCCTTACAAGATGCTGAAGAACGGGAAATGGCAGCTAGGTTGTTAGCTCTAGCTGGAATTAATGAAAGTGAGTTTCTAAATTGACCACTTTGTCCTAGTTCTTGTTTTCTAAGTTTTCCTTTCATCGATCCGTGCGAACTATGCGATGATTGACAAAGCTCTAATGATTATTTAGTGATAGTTGGGGATGCTGAGGATGAATACGAGGATCATGGTGATAATTCTCAGGTCTGATTTCATTTAATTCTGGATATGTCATTTTTAAGTCTTTTCTAGGTATGGCCATATTATGAGATTCTAAATCTTTTGCTGGATGAGAAAAAGTAGTTTCCTTTGGTTAGTTGATTGTTGAAAATTAAATTGCTGTAGAAAGCTTGGAATGGTCTATTGCTCTCAGTTCAACCAACTGACAAATATATAAGCTATTGATCTTGAAGTCAGCTATGGTTTAAATTCTTTGCACTACATTTTTTATCCCATTTTTCAGTTAGAAGCATAATCTTGTTGACCTTGATATAAAGATACATGCATCAAGAGAGCAAAGATTCTCTTAATAAAGAAGAAAAAACAAGTTCAAAAATAAAAAAATTAAAGATAACATTTTTCAACCAAGAACAGCTAAGATAAATGGAAAGTCTTAAACTCCTTAGATGTAGAATCCCATATAGGAATCAAAAACTTTGCGCTATCTCATGAATATCCAAAAAATGGTTCCTTTTCTTTAAAAAGTTATGGAGTCCCTTTATATGACCCAAAAAATAGATAAAAAACGTAGATTTCCATGTAACATCAACCGACTTTCATGACTTGGAAATTATGAAATCAGCCTAGATTCTGGGACTGAATTAAATGCAACAATAGCTAATAGCACCAAAAGTTTTCATCACATCCCTAGTGTTGCGATATACAAAATGTGACTTCAGTGACTTCTCATGCAAATTCCTCAAGAATTAATTACTATTTGGGTTCAGGTTGACCCCATGGGTGGCCAAACATAGTCCCAACACAAAAAAGCTCCAAATATTTTCCTTAAATCCATTTTTAGAGATGCTCGCTGTGAACATGCCTCTTTAACTGCAAAGAAAGGATATGATATGAACACGAGTCCTATTACAGATTGGTTAGATGAAGGTATATATGTTGATATGTAATTTTTTTCCCCTTATTAGTAAACGTTTTAGTTAGCTTTTCCTTTCTAATGGAAAAAGGCATGAGATTGCTATACACCGTATTACCTTGATACCATGAATAATTTTATTGTATTGGGAGGTGGTGGGTTTTTATCCAACCTTTCCCATTCAAAAATGGTGAAGGTTGTAAATTTTGATTCGAAAGAATTGGATTGAGCCTCCCACTTGGCTTTACCTCTCCCTTCCCTTCCAACCAAACTACGAAGTGAGGTGCCTTCCCCTTCTACAATCTTTCACCTTGGTATTAATAATTGACCATGCAACTTAGCAAGGAGCTTTTTTGGTACGACTATTACAATTTTTTTCTTGAATTTTTGTGTTGCAAGTTAAGGCTGACATATTACATTAGTTGGAGATTTTTGTTTCTGCTTTAACCATGAAACGAGTAATTTTGTATTTGCAGTTTGTCAATAGTATTGCATGTAGTCCTGCACTCCATTACCAGTACATCCTTACACTATCCTTGATGATCTCTTAATGATTTGGATTTTAGATTTTATTGGTTGAATTCTGAAGCATCTCTTACTGAATCTTTTAGGATGCATGGGAGGAAGTTGATCCAGAGGAATTATCATATGAGGTAAATTTTGCAGTGGCATCATGTTTTCATTTGTTCTGGGCATATCTTATGTTGAGTTCATTGGTTGACTTGGTGTTTCAGGAATTACTTGCCCTGGGTGAAGTTGTTGGGACAGAGAGCAGGGGTCTTCCTGCTGAAACAATTGCCTCTCTGCCTTCAGTCAATTATAAATCACAAATTATTCAAGACGGAAACAATGATTCGTTAGTATACATTGCCTAGTTTTTATGATTGTTATGATATTATGTTATGACTATATTATTATTATTATTTTTTTTTTTTTAACTCCCTTGCCCCGTATGAATGTCCAATTGCTGACAACGTTTTACCCTTGTGCCTCAGCTGTGTTATATGTAGGCTGGAATACGAGGATGGTGACACCTTGACTGTGCTTTCCTGCAAACATTCTTATCATCCTGAATGTATAAATAATTGGTTAAGAATAAACAAGGTATGTTTTATGTTTTCTTTAATTCTAAGATTCAAAAGCACATGATTTACTTTTAAGGGGATATGCGATTCAAGTTTGCTCCTTGCACATTTGATTAGAACAATAAAACGTGATGGAAGAAAAAAAGGAATTTAAAGAAAAAGCACAAGGAGCCATTTCTTTTTGTGCCATTGTTTTGTTTTATCTACAGTAATATAATATTCTAGGACAGTTGTTTTGCTCTTGAGATATCTTCAACTACCAATTAGTTGTATTTTCCAGGTCAAGGAATTCATGTTACTTTCTTAACTTTGATGGCAAATAGATGTATAGATGTATGTTCACATTTTATACGGTGTTAGTACTTTAGTCTAGCCACACTTGAATTGCCTTGGCATTTGGCTTGTTTCCTCCTAATTGTGATTACCCTAGGTAGACACGCCTCTTTCTTCAAATAAATCCAATTCCTAAATGTCAATAGTATCGAAGACCAATTTCGTAAGGCTAAACTTTAAGCATTTTTATTTCATTTATTATTGCTATTGAAGGGTTAGGCCCTGTTTGAGAGCCATTAATTTCTTGTAATGTATTATAGAATAGTAGATTGATGGAGAATGTGTGGTTAAAAAGTAAGGAAACTTTATTTGTTTGTGTATAGAATATTTTATTATGTGAATGTGTGGTGGAGAGTGGTACTAGTGTAGCAAGCAATTTAAAATTTTAAAGGATGACAACCAAGGGCTCAGTTTCATTGTATCTTAATTGACTCCCTAAGATTTAATTTGTCTCACTTGGATTACTGAGTTTAGTTTCATAGATCATTACTCCGTCATATTTTACCCCTACCAAACTGACAGAAATTGTTTAGTGCCAGCCAGACCACAAAGCATCTTCCACATAATACTACGTTACATTATGTGGCATGCCAACTAAACACTAGGCCACGTCTGAAAAGTACCAAAATGAAAAATGTGCCTTTTAAACTTTCATTTTGGCTGAATTGGCATGCCACTAAGCAATAACGTGAAAAATCCTTTGCGGTTTATCTGCCAACTAAACAATTTCCATCAGGTTAGTTTAGGTGATGATAGGTGACGGAATTGTAATATTTGAAACTAAAATGAGGTTTAATGCCTCAATAAACAATTTCCATCAGGTTAGTTTAGGTGATGATAGGTGACGGAATTGTAATATTTGAAACTAAAATGAGGTTTAATGCCTCAATTGACACAAATTAAAGTTCTATGACGTAATTTCAGATTTTACTGAAAGTTTAGTTTACTGCAGATGAGATTGAAACATTTTGTTCTTGTACGCGATGGAGTTGATGGATGTATGAATTATGTATTGGTGTAGGTTTGTCCAGTATGCAGTGCTGAAGTCGTCGTCTCTTCGGTAAACAGCTAGAAGATTTCATGGCTGGCCTATTAAGAAGCTGCTTGAGATCAGCCGAAAATGGATTTCAAATATTATTTGATGACTTTATTATCAAATTTGTATCCATTTTTGCTTTTCTTAAGTATGATTTTTCACATTTTATTTTTGATCTGCTTTTATAACTTATTCCTTTATATTTCTTTCTTATAATTATTTTAAGTCCGGTAATAGTGAATGCGCCCTTACATTAAAAGCCCAACAATTAACTTCTCAAAATATTGTTGAAGTGATTTGAACATAAGAATGGACTATCGAAAAAGAATTCACGTAATTTACTCATTTAGTGGGTGTTTGGTGAAGATTAAAATTAGATTTTTAGTAGATTGTGATATAAGTTTTTGAAATGTGTGGTTGAAAAGTTGTGGGACTAATAAAAGATGTGGTTAATATTGATTGTTTGACTTGAACATACTATATTATTTTTATTTAGTTTTAGTCTAGGGCAACAGAATAGGAGGATGTTTTCATGCCCCAGTGTGGGTGGGGTTGGTACGCAAGAAAGTTCAAATATCAAGATCATTTTAATATTTTTTGATGGTCTCTTATATTAATTTGATTGATGATAGTTTTTATAATAAATCTAGACGTATATATTTGTTGATATTAAGGATGACATTTTCCCTCACGTGTCAAAATCTGGACTGTGATGTGAAAGGATATTGTAAAAATCAATGATTATAATTGATATCATGTCAAAGGATGTAAAAGTTAATGTACATGTAACACGTTTCTAATTTTTATATTACTTTCTAAACATTTTTGACTTTATGAGTGGCAAACACACAAGAATTTGGATAAAGCTATTTTATCAGAATGATTTGACAGAAAATTTGATATAACTGCACGAGACTATAGAAGATTGAGTGAAAAGCTAGCTGTATTTTAAACTGTCTAATTACACATTGTGCATTATATCAACCTTGACATCTATATCACTGAAGTTGTGAGATTCCAGCAAAATGTGCACCTTAACAAACAATGCTCAAGGTAAGCACAAGTATCTTGTGTCCATCATTTGATTATTTTATATGTCTGCTTAAAAAAAAAAAAAAAAAAAATACTTTTTAATATTAGGTGATGCAATGCATTACTATAATCCATATTTGAAGCAAGAAGATGTCCCGGGCTTGTATTTGAATCAAGCAACGGTAATTATATTTGTGGATGATTTAACTTTTTATTCAACTTAGAATCTTTAATTGTTAGTCTGATTCCTCCAGAAAAATTTGTTTCTTCTGATGTTAAATGTGGAGTGAATCCCTTCTGTTAACTTCGATTGAAAAGTGCAAATCTTTGCCCCAGCTCAACCAAATCCACGCTCTCCTAATACTCTCAGGCCTCTCAAATGTCTTCCATTACAATGCTATCATAAGGGCTTTCTCCAGTACTAAAAACCCATATAAATCAGTGACCACTTTTATCTTAATGTTGCGAAATGATGTCGTCCCCAATCATCTAACCTACCCTTTTCTTGCCAAGGCCTCTGCACGGATTTTGAACCTGAAACTTGCTGGTTCTGTTCATGGACTTGTGTGTAGAACTGGGTATGCGTCTGATATGTTTGTTTCGAATTCTTTGGTCCATGTGTATGGCTCGTGTCGTGATATCCTCAGTGCGAGGAAAGTGTTTGACGAAATGCCTATGAAGAATTCGGTTTCGTGGAACTCTGTGTTGGATGCGTATGCAAAGTGCGGTGATGTGAATTTGATGAGAAACGTGTTTGACATAATGCCTCATAGGGATGTTATATCGTGGAGCTCATTGATTGATGGCTATGTTAAGGACGGAAATTACGTGGAGGCCTTGGCTGTTTTCGCGAAAATGGGGGTGGATGGAGTCAAGGCAAATGAGGTTACTATGGTTAGTGTTTTGTGTGCTTGTTCTCACTTGGGAATGCTCGATCAAGGGAGGACGATGCACAACTATATTATTGAAAATGGATTGCGTTTGACTCTTACATTGAGGACGTCGCTTGTGGACATGTATGCTAAATGTGGTGCCATTGATGAGGCATTGGCTGTATTTCGTGGGGTTTCAGTTAGAAAAACTGATGTTTTGATATGGAATGCTATGATTGGGGGGCTCGCTACACATGGGTTTACACGGGAGGCGCTGGAGATGAACGTAGAAATGCAGGATTTGGGGATCAGACCGGATGAGATAACTTACTTGTGTCTACTCAGTGCTTGTGCACATGGAGGTCTAGTGAAGGAGGCGTGGAAATATTTCAAGTCTATTGCTCAGAATGGCATGGTGCCAAAAACCGAGCACTATGCTTGCGTAGTAGATGTTCTGGCGCGGGCAGGTCAATTGAAAGAAGCATACGAGTTTATTCAAGAAATGACGCTGAAACCAACTGCTTCCATGTTAGGAGCATTGCTTAGTGGTTGTATAAATCATAGAAAGTTGGATATTGCAGAGGCAGTGGGGAAAATGCTAATTGAATTGGAGCCTGATCACGACGGTAGATATATTGGTCTTTCAAATGTTTATGCCGTTAAAAATTGCTGGGACAAATCAAGAACCATGAGAGAGGCCATGGAAGCACGGGGAGTGAGGAAGGTTGCTGGATATAGCTACGTGGAAATTCTTGGAACACTTCACAGATTCGTAGCTCACGATCAGGCACATCCTCAATCAGAACAAATCAACTTGATGTTAAATATAATCTTAAAACGGATGACAATGAAATCAGATTGTGAAAGACGACAACAAGTATTATTCGATATGGAAGACATGTAAATTGCTAGCTTATTTATTTTGATATCTTATGAGGAAGCTGTTCATGTGAGTAATGTATGCTCTCAGGCTCTAGGCATTTTTCTTGCTCTTTGTAATGCAGTTCTTTGAGACCATAGTTTGTGACTATATGTGTTTGTTACCATAATTTTCCGCATCGATGTAGCAGTAAATTTGCAATAAACAACAAGGATAATAGCTCAGAGCTTAACACTAAAACATAACCAGCAGCACATCCAAGCAACCGAGTACGAATAATACAGGTGCGAAGTAGCAAGAAAATACAACGCCTTTTTTGGACATGCAAGTCACAAAATGAAGCCAACTAGCAGTACAAACTAAAGTATTGGTACTGAATTCCTAACCAAATTATCAAAATATCTCAAAATTATAGTCAGGTCAAGTTGTCATCAGCATCTGCACTGGTCCTTGACCGATATTGGCGATCTGGTTTCTGCAAGGAGCTGCTACCTTTGTCAATTCCTATATATGGCTCGTCATCTTCCATTGCACTGACTTCCCTTTCTTGGGCATCCTCTTCTGCAACACCAATGGGCAATCCCTTTTGCTTAGCATCATCTCCCAGGGAATCATTACGTCTCTTCACCATTAAGTCATCTTCTGGCTTCTTTTTGGGAGTGAAAACTATTGATTTTGGGATGTCAGCACAAGTGTCATCCTGCGATGAGCTCTCAGTGTTTCCCTTCCTCAACTGATGGAGAAAGTCCATGTACGCCTTTCGATTGGATTGCTCATCCATATCTTCAGATGAATCAAAAGAATATCGTGTGTATTTTGAAGGATTCCTCAGATAATCTGGAACAGCAGATGAATATTGTGAAAGATCAGATGCCTCTTGCGATGCTGCAACATCATCCCCTGAAGATGGCTCCGATGCTAAATCACTGGCTCTTGAAGGCTGTTCCTCAAGATTCTGAGTACTGCATTCATGGTTCAACTGGAAGCGGACACGCTTCCTGGACTTCGAGTCTATGTGACTTCCTCTTTTCTTCAGAATAGATTTTGGATTATAACCATCTAGTTCTGCATGGTTAAGATCTTCGGTTTCCACATCCAGAGCCACACAGCTATCAGCAACTTGTAAAGAATCAATATTCCCGGCTGCCTCCGCATCTTCTTTCAGCCTAAGTTTAGCAGCCATGTGATTTGCACGAGGATCTCTAACAATATCCTGGAATGTGTTCGGAAGCTCACCATAAGTATCAAGTCTCTCAAATCCATATTCAGCAACTTTCACGTCCCTCATATATAGGCGGTCACCAACCTCTTCCCTACAGACTGCCACTTTGTCATATTTATCTTCCTCTTCCTGCATAAACCAACCCAAGAATGGAAATCAACTTCTACTTGGAAAAAGAAAAAAAGAAAATATACACATATTATATAATCTAAACAAGTTATTATAACAAATTGTGCATTGCACGGATGTCCAATGCATAAAAATCATTTGTGCAATGCATTTTTGCAGCCCCAAGATGTGATTGTCCCTCGCCACCAGACATATTTGATCCTCTCCATAGTGTCAACCAAATCTCCAAACTTTGGCCTTCTTAAAGAAGAGTGCAGCTCTCATTAAATCAACACTTATAAAACTGAGTAATTTATGCTGCTCAAATGTCTTGTCAGGTGCTATTTACAACAGAAGAACTTAAAAGGTAAAAGGAGATTATGGCAGGATCCACCCTCCCCACCCACCCATCCACATCCCCAAAAATCAAAAAATCATGGAGAACAGCCAAAATAAATCAGCATATATGTCCAAAAAAAAAATGTTGAACATATGACCATCTTCATGGTGGTTGTTGAACATATAACCATCTTCATGGTTGTATAATGTGCATAGCATATCAAAATTTTTATGAAAACTTAAACAGCAAAACAAAATATCCATATACTCCTCCTCACTCACTGGATTAGGCTGCATTATTAAATCTGACCTCATTGAGGATTCTGCAACTAGTTTTGGAAAGTCATGCTAGTTTGGCAAAATTAAAGACCTGTTTGGTGTCCGAACTTAAATGCATTATTAAATCTGACCTCATTGAGGATACTACAACTAGTTTGGAAAGTCAAGCTAGTTTCGTAAAATTGAAGACCTGTTTAGTGACCATACTTAAATGCGGGTACCCATTTGGTCACTCATCTTTTTCCTTCCAATTTAGTGGTCTTAACTTCATAATATGCTTCCAGGTGGTCGGGCTGTCTGCGCCTGCTATCCAAACTCAAGGAAATGATGAGTTGGCAAACTGAAGATTGTCTACACTTACATATTTGGTAGATGACTATTCTAGAAAATTGTGTGTGTAACTTATTCAAATATAAAATTAAACACGAGTAATTAATGGTGGCATGGAATTGTGTAACACTGAGTTCAGTAAGTTATGCAAATAAAATGGTATTGTTAGACATACAAGAGTAACACACCCCTAAAAAAAATGGCATTGTCAAGAGGATGAATACGACCATGTTAGATAAAGAGTTATGCTCATTTCTTCTGGGATTTCAAAAGCTTCTGGAGAGGCAGTGGTTACTGCTACTTATTTAAATAATTAATTACTTTGCGGTTCCATTAGCTTCCTCACACAAGAAGAAAAATGGAGTGGAAAGTCTCCTACCTATGACCATTTAGTTGTGCATGATATGCACATACTATGAAGCAAACTAGAGCCTAGATCCCTTAGATGCAACTTCTAAGATATCCAAATGGAACTGCAAGATGAACACACGGGCAGAGACAAGATTCAACTGCCTTTGGGGTATTATAATTTTTATAAAAGAAACTTCAACAACATGTATGAAGAAATTTTATTTATTTAAAAGCTAAAACACGGTTAGTTCAAATGTGCCCTTCAATATAGATATAATTAAACGGCGTATTTTAACTTAAAGATTAAAAATAAAAGACAAAGAGAAGTATAAATATGAAGAACAAGCATTAACCAGTAACATTACTAACATTGAGAGCATTGAGTTTAACGAACAAAGAACAAGCATTAATCTTTTCACAGAGAAATAAAAAAAATAAAAATAAATACTAAATCATTGAGTTGATGCTGTCCAGAAAATAGCAGATTAAACAAATTAATAATACTAGTTTAGTCCCACCCGCAAGCCTATGAAAATTATGGAAAAATATTTTTCCATAAAAGAAATTTAAACAACAAATAACCGTAAAAAATGCATCAGCTTAATTATTGATTACAAAAAGTGTTTTCAGTTATAATAAACCCTTACTTATCCGTCCAAATTTTAACAAATTTGCTTACAGGGACGTGTGAAAACTGTTATGACAAAAATCTCTTAAATTTTGGCCGGATTTTTTAAAATTTAACGATGATAATGAAAGAATTTAAAAGTGAATACCTCATAGTCAAGGGTGCAGTCGCGGCCAATTAGGGATTGAACATCCCAGACTTCATCATCAGTAGTGTTGGTACCATGATGTTTGTTCTCTCCGTTAATTTCATCGTCTTCTTCAAAGTCGCTCAGCTCTTGAAGATCCGATTCCAGATGGGCACCGACATCTGTTTCGGGTTTGTTCGGAGGGTAATCGGAGGGTCCAGATTCTTCAACTTCGTCTTCGTCTTCATCTTCATCTTCATCTTCATCTTCATCTTTATTCCGATCCCATTCTTGTCTTTTGATTTCGTCGTCTGTGAGGCGCCACATTGAAGGGTTGACGCTCAAAGACGACGCCGTATTGCCCAGCGACCCAAATACCTTGTCTACTCGAACTTTGAAGCTATCTTCCATGGCTGTTTCGTCCTGCCCCTGTACAAATCGGGCCTCATATATACGAGTGTTGCTCAATAAGCAAGCGAAAATAGCAGCGAGTGTCTCCAGCTTTTGTAAAAGAGCATTTAAGTCATCTACCTCTCACTTTAGTATCTCTTCTAATAGATGATTTTTTTGTCTGAATTAATGTTATTGAGCCTTGTTTGTTCCCCTTTAAAACAAATTTTTTTTTTTTAATTTTCAATCATACATTTATATAATAAAAAATTTTACAAGTAAATTTAAAACTTTTTTTCTTACTTTTTAATTACACATTCACTAAAAAATCATTATTCAAAACGTCATTTTTTTAAATAATGGTCATGAAACTGGAGCTAAATTTCAATTTAATTTCCATTTGAGCAATTGAAAACGTTAATTTAATTTTAAATTTCACATATCTATTTCGTCATCTTCCAAATGAGGATGCATTACCATGACAAATTATAACTAGTAAATCTATCGAGATCAAAAGACACATCTTTTAACATTTTAATCTAAAATCATAGGCATAACTCTTATTTTACTGTTTGGTTTTTAGCATACATTGTAATTGTGTGGAAACCAATTACTTACGGAGCGTTAATTAAGCAACATTCTTTTTTCTTATGGGCCTAGAGACATTTAGCCCATGTTTGATACCGATTAAAATTTAGATTTTAATTTTAGTCAAAATCAACAATTCATTTCAGTCACGTATTATTTTATGACTTTTACAACTTTTCAACTATACATTTTATCAATTTGTCAAAATTTACTTAAAAAATTGATTTTAATTCTCACCAAACAGGTGCTTACTATAATTTAGGGGCTACGCATCCTTGAAAATGAACTCTTTCTCAATGTTTTGAAGATTGGGGATCAAAGTGATGCATTGTTAAACGATTGAGGACCTCTGCTGTCATTTTCCCTGTTTTCACTGATGTAACCCGAACAATCAGCGACTCAAGAACCCTAAGCGAAGCAAAGATGATGCGGACGAGCATCCTTACTCGCAATCTGTGGAGCGGAATCAATGGCCACATAAAACAATCAATACCATTGGGGAGTAGTAATTGTAGACAAAATGGGAGATGGTACAGCCTTATACCGATGGTGATTGAACACTCTTCCCGGGGGGAGCGCGCCTACGACATATTCTCTCGCCTGCTCAAGGAAAGGATCATTTGCATCAACGGCCCTATCTCTGACGACACTGCCCACGTCGTTGTCGCCCAGCTTCTCTTCCTCGAGTCCGAGAATCCATCTAAACCCATCCACATGTACCTCAACTCCCCTGGTGGCACCGTGACTGCTGGTACCCTCCTTTTCATTTCAGAATTATATTTCTTTTTCCGAGAACCGAAACACAATCACTCTTAGTAGAATACTAGAATTCACTAAGAGAGTACTAAAACTGCTTATAAACCCACAAGCAGGCCTTTCACTGTGGATAATAACAGCTATTGGTAGAACCACTCCTAAAAGGAGAGGGTGCACTTATAGACCACAAAAGAATGCCTTTTTACAAGCTATGTGGGATACAATCTTCCACATATTAGATTGTTACACCACTATTCCTGTGAATATCTATTTATAGTTTTCAAAATTTGAGTCAGGCGGGATTTTTATGTCCTAAGGTGATTTAGATTAAAAATGGACTGATTTCTGCTTTCCAGCTGTAGTTGAACATCGAGAAATATAGCAAGGAAACTAATATGTAAATTATGCATTTTCCTTACTTTTTTCTGTTTAGTAATAATTTTCTCAATTTGCTGGAGTCGCTAAGAGGCATCAGAAAATGCAAACGCTGCTTAATATTTTTTCAATCATTTCCAAGTTTCCTGTGTCCCGTGTCCCCTGGTGGCGCTGTCATTGATAGTTTCCTCCTTTCATTTCATTTCTGACTTATATTTACTTTTTGCAAATATCATAACACAATTGTCACTAAAATTATAATTTTCTCAACTACTATGATAGTTGATGTTGAGGGTCCGAAGTATTTGGCCCGGTCAAGGAGAATTTTTCTGTCCAGAGGCGAAATCAAGATTAAAATTGGAATGATTTCCAGCTGTAGTTGAACATTGATTACACATTTTTTCCTTACTTGTGTCTGTATATTAAATTTCTGAATCTTTTTGGACCTCTAAGAGGCATCAGCAAATGAAAATGCCATGCCGACTTAATGTTTCTTTTCTCACTCCCAAGTTTCATCCTTAATCTTGAGAAAAGATTCAATTTTGCCCCAAATTGAGGTTTATTTAGTTTACTTATATCATACATTATACTTGATTGCCAATAGTTACAAACTGAATCCGGAATACGATTTTTTATACAGGTCTTGCTATATATGATACTATGCAGTACATCCGATCTCCAATCAACACCACGTGCCTGGGCCAAGCTGCATCAATGGCTTCTCTTCTCTTGGCTGCTGGTGCAAAGGGTGAGAGGCGATCTCTCCCAAATGCTACCATTATGATTCACCAGCCTTCTGGTGGGTACAGTGGGCAGGCCGAGGACATGAAAATTCACACCAAGCAGATTGTTCGGCTTTGGGATTCATTGAATGCGCTATATGCAAAGCATACAGGACAACCTATTGGAGTAATTCAGAAGAATATGGATCGTGATTATTTCATGACGCCTGAAGAGTCAAAGGAGTTTGGCATTATAGACGAGGTCATAGATCAGAGACCAATGGCCCTGGTGACCGATGCTGTTGCAAATGAGGGCAAAGATAAAGGTTCAAACTAGAGATTGCAGGTAAGATATATCCACCTTGTACATTTTCTCCCCTTTTATGTGAAAGGATAATGCTCGTGTTCTCAAAAACTAACTACTTGTATGTAATTAGTGACATATCAATCTCTTACATTACACTCATGCATAAATATGCACATTTCTTTGTACACAAACATTATCCATCTTGTTCCCACAATGTTTATATATGGGTGATAATTGTTGTTATACTTTCTCTTCTGATTTTTTGATGGAATCCTTTGCTCCTTGTTTTTCCCCTTTCGAGGGTTTAGTTTGTAGCTTTGTGCATACGGTTTGTTAATTATAGTTGGCATTTTTTTAATCCTCAAGTTGTGTATGAAATACGTCTTGATGCTGATGAAGGTGATCGCTTATATGATGGTCTGGTTTATATATTATTTTAATCGAGCTGGTAAAACAATCAGCAGAAAAGATTTTCAGCTATGACACTTGAATGAATACATATAAGTTTGTTTCTTTCTACAGTAACTAATAACATAAGAATTATATAGGAAATTGTGGCAATTCTAGTTTATATTGATTTTTAGTTATTCACAAGGAAGAAAAGCCATTCCTAGGTTAAGTATTAATTTATTATTTAAGGATAAAATTTGATAAGAGTATCGAAGGGACTGATTTGATTCAAATAATTGTGCCAGTCTTGCATTTGCGCCTTATCTCTTAATTGAAGGAAGGGGGAATATGAAGTTGGTATAATTTTCTCTTTCTTGAAAGTTGTGTGATATTTCTCTTGTGCATGATTTAATACTAATTTTTCAATTCCATATGGTGCATTCGTTTTGCTTCATGTGGGTTACATTCTTCAAAAGTTCATTTTCTCCAAAACTATGGGTGGACTTCAATAACTAATCCTTGAAAGAATTGAGTGATTTTCTTATCATGAGTTAGAATAGTAAAAGGTTTGAGGAAACATAAGTTCTACATAATGGTAGGTGAAGGATGTTACAGGTTGTAATTACAGATTGTAATAGGTATTTATGGTTAGCTAATTAGGTTTATTCTACTTACCTAATTTAGATACTTTCCTAATTAGCTTTCTAGGTTTTGTATATATACATGTATCGTCCTTACCAATTAATAAGAAGATTGTATTCTCTTCTTTCTCGAATCACAAAGGACAAAACATCCATAAGATGAATGTTGTCGAAATAAGGATTTAAAACAATAACTGACTAAATGTAATATTGATAAAACAAAAAATGATAATATATGTCAACAAGTGGAGGTGGCATTAGTTGCGAATAATCTATGGAAATAACTTATGTACTTTGTGCACGTTTTTCGTCTTTCGAAGACCTAAAGAAGTTTTCATTCACAAGAATGATATGTTCCCAGTAACACATGTTAAAAGAGGAGGTAGAGGTAGACCAAAAATAATATAGTTTACTATGTATGTGAAGGCTTTGATAGTATTGGATGCTCATATCGATGGAGATGGGGAGATGGATTAAAGATGGAATGAAAGGATTCACGTTACCAACCTAAATTTATTATGGATGAGGCTTACACTGGAGTCTTCATTTTCAGGACTCCGTAATGTTTATTTGATTAAAAATGCCCTAAAAATTCTCTCAGTTAACTCTCTGGAAATGATGTGATGAATTGGAATTTTCAGTTAGGAGAAACTTGAGAGGGAGGGAGGTTTAGACTTGGCATCTTCATTGACTTGTTTACTTGAAACCTTATTGACAAAAGGTTGTGGAAGTTAGGGCCCCCAGAATCCTTCTCTTGCAAATCATTTTGTAATGCTCTAGTTGTTTTGTCAATTAAAAAGAACTTCAAATGAAGCGCTTCTCTAGTAATAAATTCACCCAAATAAAGAAAGAAGAATTTTAATCATCAGAATCAACTCAATAAAAAGAACTTACGTCCAGGCTCACAAGTTCAACTCAAGTGATACAATGTATTTTTGTCTGTGCTTCTTACAAGTATCACTCCACATCTGGTTTTAAGTTTCATTGCTTCCCTTGCTTACATGAACAGCCTATGTGATTATTGCATCACCTTTAAGCTTACCCAGGTCTGAAGTCCCATGGTGGTTAGTCCCTTCTTTTCTATTTTCATACAATGGTACTAACTAAAATTAATTATTGAGGGTGGCCAGTGGTTCCAATAATGTAGCCCCATTCATTGGCATAAAATCAAAATCTAGTACTGGCATGAACTCAAATATCCACTCCTGCACAAAATCAAGCATGACCTTGAATTTATTGATTGTTGAGAGAGAAATTGGATGAGGACAGAATTTGGGTGTGCTTCGAAGTGACTATATTGTTGCTTTGTTGTGCATGTGCATTGCATCTGGACCAATGAGAATTTATTTGCATGTGTGATATATTGTCGCTTGAAGAAGATTGCAATGATGTTTCATCTCAAAAATCTCATTCATCTGCACAAAGGTTCCTAGTCAATTAGATATTACTCCCCATTCTCCCATCTTTCCACTTGTTGCTCAAGTGATTGGTTCATGCCCAACTCTGATACCAAATACTACCTATACAAATTGTCTGCACTGAAAATGATATAATAAAAATAGAAAATAAGAAAGAGTAGGTTAATCCGAGTAAACTAGATGTCCCAAGATAGTATTGGTGTTCCAAGGAACCAATAAATTAACCTCCCATATACAACTCAATGTTGCTGAATCTACATATAACAACCTATCACTAATTCACTATTATCCTTGACCAATTCAAATATATATAAAAAAAGAAAAGGATATAAATAATTAATAAATTGGTTACCATCCTAGCTAAGCTGTTACTAGTTAAAAATTATGCTGATGCATAAGGAAAAAGCATGGACAGGTCATATTTAATTCCCATCTGAAGTAGTCTATTATGATGTAAGCAGAGTTGCAGACTTTTTTTAGGGTGAATAATTACATAAGTTAGACCAACTAGCCAAACTAGCAATAGCCCATAGAAGTGTTCTTCTGGTCACTCACTTTTCTCTGGCATGGCTCAACTTTGCACCCCTTACTGCTGCTAAAAAAATAAGCAGAGCTGTCCATGTGAAGAACCAACAAAATATTAAAACTATTTAACTATTCCTAAGTCCCAGCTATATTCATTGCATGCATGTCAAACCAAAATTAGGTTGACATTTTTCAGGCTTTGTTACCCTTAAAAACATGGTTCCTCGGTATATTTTTGCCTTGAGCCCTTATTTTCGTGAGGTTGATTTAGTAATCAAATAAACCCACAATGATTGGCAACTGCCTCATAACTGGACCAATTGAACTGTTCTTATTTGGATAGGCTTTTGAAACAGTCACTTCTTCCCCTTCCAGCCTTTATATTTTTAAGAATTGCCGTTGTTTGTCATTCTCTAATTAAGGTTTTCTCTGATTAAGGTTGGCTCTTGTGCTATAATGTATTTAGCAGCAAAACAGATTAATGTTTTTGTTTTTGTTTCCCCTCTACAAATCAACTCAGATCTGTAAGAGAGTTTATTACTATTTAAATTATGCATTTTGTGTTGTCTTGAGAGATAGGGAGGTAGGGCTGGAGATATGGGCTGGTGGGGAATGTGTTCATTGCAAACTCAGGCTGTGATCATTATCAATTCTTCTTGCTTCTGTTCAGTTTTCTTTCTCTGTTTCACAAGCTAAGATACGTTCAGTGTACATGTTTCACAATTCTCTGGAGTGGATAACGTTATATGGGGCTTTTCCTCCTACGTAACCAAAGCTGATTTGCTATTGATATTTTTGTTCACTTGTATCTTCATTTTCTTGCTGTGTGGCATTTGACTGCTTTTTATGTTACTGACCCTGTTGCTCTTGGTTCCGGTGCAGCGCTCTTAGTTCCCATGGTGCATTTCCCATCTTAGGATCAAGGGAATTCTTTTTGGTCGGCCTGCCTTAAGACCTGTTATGAGTACACATTGAGAAGTTCTCATTCGTCCATCTCCTATTCGAGCATATTTATTTTTTTGCATTTTCCTATCTTTAGTTTTTGATAATCTCTGCATCGATAAGGTCCACACTTTCTGGCGTATTTTTGAAACTATGATGGGGATTGCATGTACCAGTTTATCATTGCATACCAAATAAAAAGTAGGATCGTATGAATTTGCTAATACGTTTTACAGGATACTTGGCTTTCGTTGTCTTCAAATTGTGAATTATCTCTTGAATTTTAATTCTTCTTGTAAAAATATGTGCCAGGAAATTTGCATATATGTTCCTCAACCTATAAGCCTTGCACTACAAATGTCTTGGTTCTATTTTTCTTGGCACTGCTTTCCTCAACCCAAGGTTTTGGTGTGAAAGTAGTCCTGGTCAGATTCTGTCTATTTGACCTCTAAAAGTCAAATGGACGGAACATCTCAACTAATCATCATGTTCAATGTCTTAAAAAATTTCATGACGAACAGTTATGTACAGAACTCTGGTTTTAGGATTTTATATTCCGATTTTTAATTTTAATTCATTGAGTTACTAATCGTGCTGTTTTGTTGTAAATTATGAAAAAATTGATTCAATTTGGTAGTAGCAACTTTTCTGACCATCTCAACTCAACGGCTAAAATCACGCCACAGAGATCCAACTCCGTTAGTTTTCAAAGACAATGTCTAATGAGGTAAACATTGAAAGTCTAGTGCTAATTTCTGTCGCGTTTTGTGTAGATTAAAATTAGATTTTTAGTGAACTTTGAAAAGGAAAAAAAAAATGGGAAAAAAATTTGATTAAATGGATGGTTAAGAAATTGTCAATTAAAATTAATTATTAACTTTTAATTAAAAATTTTAGTAGATTTAATATGCACCAAACATCAGCTTCATAAGAAAATTAAATCCGGTGACCGAAACACGTTCGCCTGTTTCCATGATTGTCAAAACACTTCACAAAGAACTTATCTACTTAGATCTTGTGTAAGATCATAATAACCTTGTAAGATGTCTACCATTACTATGTATATCTTGCACAGTTTTTGTAAATTTGGTTTCAATAGAAGCAACAATCATGCTACATATACATGATCTTTTATATTATTGTTTACATTGTGTTATATAGAACATACCATTGGATAGTTTAACAAAATAAAAATTACTTTTTTCGCCACAATTTTTTGAAAACAAAGAAAATGTCAGTATGAAAACAAGGGAAAAAAAATGTACAAATAGCATTATCATAGAAGCAAAAGACCATACTCAACTAACTTGATCCCCAACTCGACTAGATTAATTTTACACCGAACCTTTTTTCCTTATTTTTTTTATACATATAAAACCCATTAAACTCAAAAAAAATAAAAAACACTCTTTTCCTATGGATTTTCATTTAATATTGCGCAAAATTGCTGAAAATCAAATAATGAAAGAATACATGTTACAAGAATGTTAAAAACGAATACATGTTACCAGAATGTTGAAAAGGAAGTTTAACTTACTGGTACAAAAGCGTTCAGTGCGTCATCAAAGTAGCATAAAATTAGCACTCAATTTACAGCTTCTTGTATATAACAAACATTTCAGCATGAATTACTGTTGGTAGCTACTAAATTTTTTTTACTTAGGTACCATCAGTATACCTCAAATATAATGGAGCAAATCAAAGTCAAGCCTGGAATGTAGAGAAAAATTACACCCCGATTGATCCCTAATGTCACCCAAAAAAATCATTGAACAAGAGCGAATGGCAGAATCCCTTCACCCATCAAGTTTTTGAATGTCGATGAACACTCCGCATTGTAGGCTTGCTTCATACTAAGACAAGCGTCTCTTCTATTTGCGGTGCCTCCTCTTTGGTTCAGTTCTCTGCCTTTTCTCATCATCCCACTCTCTGTCGTACATTCTAAAACCCTTGTTAAGAAATTCATAATTTTAACAAAATTATTACCAATATTGATAACTATAAGAAAGCAATGAATAAACGCGTGCAAGATAAAGCAACTAAATCATTTGAAACCTGAGCGACTAAATAAGTAACAACCAAAACTACTACCAAATTTGGAAAAGAATATGTGATTCATCATTCGTTGAGATGATCACCCGTCTAGGTGGCAGTGGATTCCTTAATTCATCGTCCAGTGCATTAAAAAGCATCACGACTCCATTTTACAATGAATTAGGGGGATCCACTGCCACCTAGATCGATGATGATCTTTACTAATGATAAATATCATTATTCTTCGAAAAATTATTCTGAGATGTTATGTCAGATGAATAATCATCATGGCATGTTTAACATGATAACAGCAAAATATGGAGTTATGCAAAGAAGAGAAAAATTGAGACGCAAAAAGGCCATGGTGTCCAAGATGAAATAGTAACAAGCAGATATTAGCGACATTTAATGTTAAGGATACGGATCAGTATCACGACGGGTTGTCTTAGTGGCTGCTTCTTTGGCATGAATCCTGAGAGCTGGCTCCTCCATATAACCTGGACGTTGGACCATAACCCCCTTACGATCTCCCCTCTCTCTTCCATCATATGACTGTGACAAATTAATTGAAAGGGGAGAAGGTTGTGGTGCTGCTGGTAAATACTCACCAGGTTCTGATTGTGGATGCTCCCTTTTCAGTTTCCGCCTCTTAGAAGCATTAGAATCCATTTCCTCCTTGAGAATGTTTGTTTTCTCCCGCTCTCTCTCCTTCTCCTTCTCTTTCTCTTTTTCCTCCACCTACCCGTGCAAGTCATAAAATACAAGCAGCGTCAGAAGCAAATACTTTGGACCTCCATCTAGAAAAAAGAGGAGACCTAAAAACTGTTGGGCAGTATACAAAGTAAAATTACACATTCATACAACCATGACCCGAATCATATAATTGTTTAACAATAAGCTATGATACACCGACACGGACACCTGTGTCCGAAACGATACACGTCGGATATGCTAACACACAATTTTTCAAAACAGTATTGACACAACACAGCGCTTACAAGATTAAATTCTTTAAAACTCTCCATTTATATAGTATAAATTTAGTTTCATATTTGTTATTAATTTTTCTTGTTGAAATATTTTAAATGTAAGTACATATTTGTTATTTATTAATAACTTCGAGTGAAAAATATATAATATTTCTAATTAAAAATTGAAAAATAATCATGGTTAAATTGTCAAAGGAGTATCGATATCCGACAAGTGTTTGAGGCGAACATACTACCCAAATTGAAGTATTCATGCAACAAGGGCAATAAGCAACCGCCAAAAACAAATCATAATATATTTCCTTTGGTGGTGAGAATGGTTGCGACACTGCCACCTAATTTGATGGATATTTCAAATTTGCACTCATCTCTGATCTCCCAATGGTTTGCATAAATTAAGGGCTGCACAATGTGCATTGGGTGGAAGTATGAAGCAGATAATCAGTGGATCGTGGATGAAAGTATGAAGGTGTAGAATGGAATATTACCCTTGTGGTTCTCCCAAATATGTACTTGCACAGTACATATGCAAGCAAGGATTTTATGTGCGATCGAAAACAAAAATAATTAAATTAAAAGGGATTTACAAAATTCTCGACATATAAATCACACATAAATAAAATTGATGGAAGTCAGAAGAGAAAACTGCGAGATACCTTAACTGATAATGAGTCCCGCTCATCTCTCTTCCTATCTCGAAAATCATCCTCCCTTCTACGTTTTGCATCATCCTGTAATAAAATATTATCTTCAGATCGTCTCCGCTCTCTCTCATCGTGTCTTGGAGAAAGTCTCTGTGTATGCCTGGCAGTTCCAAACCGTCTATCAGCATCATCATCCCTCCTACTTGCATTAACTGACTGGGGGATGACGTGAGGGAGCAAAGGTGGAGGTGGAGGCAAGCTTTGCCCATGAAATCTATCAACTACGTTTGTTTTTTCCACAGGGACTTCATTATGCCGGACTTTACTTCTGTCATCTTTATTTCTATCATCCTTGCCTAGCCTATCAAAGTTCCTATCAGCACCTTTCTCTTGGACTCTTTCAACAGAACGTTCTCTTCCATACCTTTCCAACGACCTGTCTCTCAATTTTTCAGACAAAATATCATCCCCACGTGACTTTTCAGGACGCTCCAACCGGTCCCTGTAGTCTCTGTCATATCTTTCGCTGGTCTTATCTTTAGATCTATCTGCAAGCTTATCTGTGACCTTACTGATGTTCTGTTCATCAGATCCTTGTTTGTCAAAATCTGCTGGATGAAGTTTATCAGTACCCCGTGCATCAATTAACCTCTCCTTTTCAGAAAAACGATCCTCACCCCCATCCATGTCTCTTAAATCAATTTCTCCCTTTCGGCGCTTATTTAACCTATCAAGTTCATCAGCAGGACTAGTTCTCTTTTGTGGTTTATCGCCAGACTTAGCAACAAGATTGTCCTGCCTGGGAGAATGAATAGGTCGGGAAGATAACTGTTTATGCACATCCGAAGTGTCAGTTCCGTCATCCTTCCCAGTAGAAACCCTTGAATCAGAAGACTTCGAGTTTGCAATCTCTGCTTTTGTTTCAATTTTATGATCAGATGGTCTAGTAGATAGGGTTGTTCCTTTTGTTGAAGCTGAAACCACGCTAGGATTGCCTGCAATTGCAGAAGAAATGTAAGCAATCCCAATTTGCCTGCTTTCAAATGGATGAACAGATATATATCACCAGAAGATGAGACTGAAGTTTTGCCAACAGCTTTTCCAGATTTACCATCATCTTTGGCAAGATCCTGCTTTGATTGCTTGGCAAGAGATCCAACTGCAGTTGACCTTTTCACTACAGATCTCACCTGCATCAAGAAGCTAATTTGTACAAAGACAACAAACAAAAATAACACTTGAAAAGGACATTCAAGATTCTGAAGTATCAAGATGCATCCGGTATATAATATAAAAATAATAACAACAATTGGAGTAACCAACGTACCAGGAATAATAACAATAAATGGAGTAACCAACACACCAGGAGCACCAAATGTATAAACTAATCAATAATAATTCTGATAGTGACATATAACAGAAACCTTTTGCCGAAGTCCTCAGTGGGAGAGTAGTTTTATTTTTTAATTTTTCGGGGGCCGGGGGGGGGGGGGGG
>CAIGRL010131909.1:0-10326 GCA_903798325.1 Fraxinus xanthoxyloides | reverse complement strand
CTTAAGAGGATATATTCATAAAAAACTAAAGAGAAAAAACTTGTTAGCAATATTAGTGTATTTGTTTGTTATAATCAAACCAAGTGGAGCTATATTAAATCATAAGTCAACAAAAATATGATATGGTATGCAAAAGAGACATCCAAGGGATCCTATATATAGAGGATGAGGGATTGTAAATGAAATGCCGCGCCCCAAGTTCGGCAACACTTGTCAAAGGTCGCACCATTCACTTGTTACTAGCTGTCGCCATCACCTCGCTCAAGCGATAAAAACAAAGAATTTTTCGCTAGCTTGTTGCTCGAGCAGCAGTCCAGCCATAAGCTAGCAACAACCTTAGTCAATTTTTCAAACAACTTCCTCTATTTTTCTTCCCAAATTTGGACCACAATTTCTCATTCATCCGAAATTGGTTTTGAGATTCCAAATATACAACAACGATCTACTCGATGAGTAGAATAAGTTGGTCTATTTACATTTGTAATTTGACCATCGGATCAAGTCGAAATATTTGGCCAAAGTTGACATGAAAGTCACTTTTCCAAATTTTTCGTTTTAACACTTAACCAAATTTTCAATCTTCTAAACCAATTTCCAACATATATATGGACTTCTTTATAATAGATAGCATGTCTACTTACAACAGGATCCTAGGAAGGCCCGCCCAAAAGCAATTGAAGGCAATAACACCCATTTAATATCTTTGCATGAAGTCTCAACCAACAAAAAAGAGTGGCAAATCAAGGAAAACTAGGCAGCTATGTACAAGGGTTATCTCAACACATTGAGAAATGTGGCCCCAAGAATTCCAATAATCAACACCACAAATGGTGGTGAAAAATCCTATATTTTGAAATTGCTTAACAAGTTTTTTATGGCTGAATCCAAAAGTGTTAGTGTCCCATTGGCTAATCATTTTAAACTATCAAATGATTTATTTCCTAAAACAAAAGAAGAATTTGAAAGAATGGCACAAGTACTTTATTCTAATGCAGTTGGGTCTGTAATGTATCTCATGGTGTGTTCTAGACTAGATTTGGCATATTCTATATAAGTGTTTTAAGTAGATATATGTCAAATCCAAGTGAAGCACATTGGGAAGCCATGAAATGGCTTCTTAGGTACATTAAGGGGACATCAAACTTGGGGATTCAGTTTAGANAGTGTCCCATTGGCTAATCATTTTAAACTATCAAATGATTTATTTCCTAAAACAAAAGAAGAATTTGAAAGAATGGCACAAGTACTTTATTCTAATGCAGTTGGGTCTGTAATGTATCTCATGGTGTGTTCTAGACTAGATTTGGCATATTCTATATAAGTGTTTTAAGTAGATATATGTCAAATCCAAGTGAAGCACATTGGGAAGCCATGAAATGGCTTCTAAGGTACATTAAGGGGACATCAAACTTGGGGATTCAGTTTAGAAAACAAGTTGAAGGTGTTATTTTAAAAGGGTTTACCGACTTTGATTATGCAGGTGATAGAGATAACTGAAAATCTACTTCATCATACATGTATACTTTGTGTAATTCTTGCATAAGCTGGAAATCCCAGCTTCAAAAGATTGTGGGTTTGTCTTCAACTGAGGCTGAATACCTTGCAGCCACCGGTGCAATCAAAGAAGGAAACTGGTTAAAAGGGTACTAAAGTACTACCCTTAAACAAGTTCCGGACTGCTTGACCTTGCTGAATGTGGTTCCTTGCTGATCCGTAGATGCTACAAATATGTGATGATGATAGCTATAATTGTCGAATAACCACCGATGAGCTTGAATCATTGTACCAAGGTGGAGTATGAAGGGAAAATGGCACAATGATGCAAATGGCCATTGGGCTAAAATGAGTTGGCCCAGCTGGAATCTGTTGATTTCTAAAATGGTGCAGAAACGTGTTTATGAGAAAGCTGAAATTGTGTTTTGCTTACCTTTTAAATGAATGGCCCAGATGTCACCAAGTGCAATCAACAACGACCGTTGGATGAAGGGCACTTTAGGAGACTCCTATAAATGTCGTCTCTAGGGTTTGCACAGTAACAATTTTTTTTTGCAAGAGTTTTCTCTCATTCTCTAGAGTTCTCTACTCCGTTTTCATCGAGAGAATTCTCCTTCCCTGTTGAAATCAAGTTCCCTCATTTGATTTCTAATTTCTTCACACATTGTTGTAATCTTTAGTGATTTCATTGGGATTGAGTGTGGGTTCATGTGCGAACCGTGTATAGTGAAGAGAGATCTCTTAATTTGTGTAATAAATGGTCTTGGTTGAGTGCTATCCTTTGTAATCTTTACTTTGGGGTTTGATTCAAGTTTGTATTGTGGTTATTTGTGAGATTGAAGCACTAATTCTTTGAGAAGAGAAGCCTGTGGGCGTTGGTCTTAAAATAAAGATACGTTTCTTTCTATATTTTTACAGTTTCTTTTGTGTTCGGTTCTACATATTCTTATTCTTTTAATTTCAATTTATTATCGTTTATATATCAGATTCTTGAGTTTTGATTCTCAGTTCTTGATTTCATTTTTAGCACATATAGTTTTTGTTAATCTTTGTGAGCTAATCGTTGTGAACTCCTCCCAACAGCTATCATCAATTCGTATTCCTCAATGGTTTTAGATTCTCCTAATCTACTAAGCATCATTCTCTTCAAACTGTGGCGTGTTAATCAACCACTCCCCTTCAATTCATACATTGCTAAATGCCTCCTTCAAATCTTTTGCCTTTTCTTCTTCTTCTTCTGTAGTTCCTTCAACTAGCTTCACAAAATCCTCCAAGGACAATATCCCGTCTCCGTTTGAAAAATGATAGCATTAATCTGCAGCTCAAGAAATAAATTGATCCAAAGTTGCGCATTGCCAATCAATTGCTGAACTTCTTATTTGCTAGTTTGGCATTTTATGTTGTTCTTCTTTGATTCTCTATAGATTTTTTTAGTGAAATCATGTAACAGTGTGTATTTGGTGATAGTTAATAACTCTATGTCAGCGGATTAGTTTAGTGCTATAGTTTGAAAGTTATTTTCCTAATTTCTGTAGAACTTTGTAATCAAACATTTTGCCTTTCGATTTGAGGTTGTTCTAGCAGATTTGAGCATAATTCTTAACGGATGCTCAACGGGGAGACTAAGTGTTTGATCGAAAAATTCGGGACTTTGATCGAAAAATCCCTGTGTTCTTTACTATTTTCTTGTTTAATATTTTGTTCTTGGTGCTGGTTGTGTCCCAAAATAGAACCAACGCTAAGTATTATTTCTGGTAAACATTTGTTGACCAAGTACTAAGGAGTTTTGGATTATTGACTCCGCGCAGGAATAGATTTTAATCTTGGAGGTGTTTTGGCCGTGGCAAGATCTATCAGCCTTCCCTTTTTAGAATAAAAGTAAGATGGCTTGTAACAGAAAGGAAATTGATCGACTACTCAAGTCTGCCTCCACAATTTTTTAACGCTTAACTTGTGTAGTCGACGTGCCCTTGTACTTTTGGGAAATCTTTCACTAAAATGATAGTAATATTATAAATGGACACTTCTAAATAGAGACTCAATACATTGGCAAGATCAGTCGAGTCAATACTATGATTGTTGTGTTAGGTAATTGCCTCAAAAGTCAAAATTGGAGGACTTCTAGGGTAGATAATAATCTGTAGCTCAAGACATTAAGTGATTCAAAGTTGCACATTACCAATCAATAGTTGATTATTTGCTAGCTAGTTGGGCATTTTATATTGAGTATAGCTTGTATTATTTTCTTCAATCCCGCATTGAGTTATCATGGAACCCACAAACTTGCCTCCCAATGTTCAAACGACGCACTTTTCCATATTGAACTTCGGCTATACTTTTAAGGCCACACCAAATACTTCTTATAATTAAGTCAACAATATGATCAACAATCGTTACACTTTTCACCACCATATCATCCAGACACTTTTCAATTTAGCGACATATTTTTTGGAACTTACGATTTTTGTCAACTTTTTTCCACATATTTGATAATGTTTATCAAATTTTACTAAAAACCTAATTTTTATCTAAATTAAACGGAACTTAATTTAAGAAAAATGAATTAAAAAATGGAGCCAAATAAGGGTAAAATAATATCATTAACCTGCCATGTCTCCCCCAGGTAAGACTCTATTCCCAATAATAATAAATAAAACTAATCATCTTGTCTGTTACGTGAGTCCTCAAACCCGCTCTCCGCCTACAAAAACAAAATGTAAGCATCGTTGTAATGACATGAAGAGCCACTTCTTTGTTATTGGCACAAATGGCCACTCTGCATCCGCTGGCATTTTTTAGTTAATAAAATTAATTATTTAATGCGCATGTATGAAACAGTATATTGACGAATTTTCACCAAAATTGTACGTTTCAGTACACGACTCTTTTATTTCTTTCTTTTTTTTCATTTTTCCAAAATAATTCATACTAACATGTATCACTTGTCATCTAGAAATTTATACTATTAAAGAAAATAAATTATTTATAAACGTAACCATCAATACGTGTCTCTTCGCGTATACATTGAATTTGTTTCTATCAAAGTTTTGAAACATGCATAAGTTTCATATCGTACATATGACACATGATAATTGAACTGATTAAATTGAGGAAAAATGTTAGAATGATGATGAGTTACCAATATGCTATATAGAAGGACACGACGAAGATTAGGCGTGTCCCGCCAGCTTAACATTGGTAAGATATTCTAATATGGGGGGAAAAAATTCTCACTTTTTGACATTCTCATCCATTCGGCACTGCAAGGACGCTAACAGTTAGACGCGAGGAACCAATGCTCAGAGGAGCAGAGGGTGAAGGTTGGTGTCGGAGGCGGTAAGTACGAGTTACTACAGGTTTAAAAGTCTGTCTATATACAGTGGTGTCGTTGTTATCCTTGCAACGAGACGGATGCATGTTGATGCGAAACTCACTTATCGCTACGAGTTCGTAAGGAAATTCAAATGGGGGGAATGTCACACAGTGAGAATGCTTATCCCCTCATTCGGTACGGTAAGGACGCTAACAGCTAGGCGCGAGACCTATCTTACCAATAGTGCACTAATGATATATGATCATACCAATTCGACACAACAAGGACGCTAACAACTAGGCGGAGACCTATCTTGCCAATAGTGTACTAATGATATATGATCATGTACTAATGATATATGATCATACCAATTCGGCATGGTAGGACGCTAACAGCTAGGCGCGAGGCCTATCTTACCAATAGTGCACTAATAATATATGATCATATGCAGGTATTCTCCCTTACATCCTACTTATAGCGCGTGTGTATGCTAGTTATTCGGGCTTGTTGACCTAAGAATAAGGTGTAGGCGACCTTGAGGCATTGAATCTGGGGAGCCAAACCTGTGATATGTGAAAGTTGGTATCAGAGCGGGACTGCTCGAACACGCGATGTTGTTATGGGACAATGTCGTGTGTTCTTGCAGAGAAAATATTTTGGGTCACGGATCGTGTCGGCAAGCTGACGGGACACGAAGAAGGGAGTTGTGGGCAAGAAAGATGAAAAGGGCAGCGTTGCGCAATTGTCTAGGTACCTTTTAAAGGAGTTTTCAAGGACCGCACCTTGCAAGAGACAATTCGACATGCGTTGAGGCACTGCCTTTTGGAGGTCGTCCACCCAAGGAACCAATGCTCAGAGGGGCAGAGGGTGAAGGTTGGTGTCGAAGGTGGTAAGTAC
Source organism: Fraxinus xanthoxyloides (assembly GCA_903798325.1). Taxonomy (NCBI): domain Eukaryota; kingdom Viridiplantae; phylum Streptophyta; class Magnoliopsida; order Lamiales; family Oleaceae; genus Fraxinus; species Fraxinus xanthoxyloides. The sequence continues at coordinate 4,622 of CAIGRL010131909.1, read as the reverse complement.
GAGTTACTACAGGTTTGAAGGTTTGTCCATATAGAGTAGTGCCGTTGTTATCCTTGCAACAAAACGAATGCTTGTTGATGCGAAACTCACCTCTCGTTACGATGACGTAAGTGAATTCGAATGGGGAAGAGTGTCAAGCAGTGAGAATACTTAGCTCCTCATTTGGCATGGCAAGCACGCTAATAACTAGACGCGAGACTTATTTTACCAATAGTGCACTAATGATATATGATCATATGCAGGTATTCTCTCTTAATATCGTACTCATAGCCCACACTTTAATCTTCAAGATGGACTATTGTTGATCTCCGTAGTCCATCTTAAGGGGGGTGTTAGAATGTGCAGTAAAGGACACCATGGACTGTAAGAGACCACACGGATCTTTGGTTCAATTTCTCCACCATTTTATGGTATAAAACAAAAGGAAGAAGAATAAATCGAATATCATCTGTTTCTATATTGAAAATACACAATTGTTGCCGATTTTTTATGAAGATGAATTATAGGCAGAACTTTGAAGCACAAACATTCTCCAAAATATTATCCATTTGATATTCAGAAGACACACATGTTTTGGTTTCCAAATCAACTTGTGAAACTGGCATAGATGTGCCAGAGGTACTTCTCTGCATCTTACGGGGTAGTTCACCAAGAATTACCAAATGCATCAATTAATTGCTTGAGATTATTTTGGTCCTCGTTGCACAAAAAAGAGCTATTGTTGAGCCAATTCCAGAACAAAGCTAGATCTGAAGCCAAATTATCTTCTGATTTGGCATGAATTAGAAACCATGAATTAACATCCATAAAGGAGAAGAACATAGAAAATGAAAAAATCAGAATAAATTCCATGAAAACATCTATAGTAAAAAAACTAGAGAGAATAGAAAAAACATCTCTAGTAATTGATTTGCACCAGGAGGCAAGAAAATGAACCAGATTCATCATCAATGGCGGAATAACTTATTGATGAGGAAGAATTGAACAAATCAGCTTCTGTCACTTGCTGCAAAATCAAGTCACTGGTGAAGATGAATTGATCTGGTTTTGGATCTGTGTTGATGAGAGGCTCGGTCGCCATTATTGAATGCTAAAAAAATCATATTCAAGTATAATGCTAGAGTGAGGAGGAAGAACACAACTGAGATAGCGGCTTTGTTGATCTTCACTTTCATTTGTGAATGGCAAAATCAATGGAGAATCTCTCAGCTGCTTGAACGGACTGGAATTGGATGCGTGAGATTGATTGGAGGTAAAAAAAATTATATCTGATGAAATTTGAGCAAACGGGGGAGAGCCTTTTCCGCTTTGATACCATATTAAAAATAAGGAAACGGAATTGAAATATGTTGTACTGTAGGGAAGAAAATGATAGATTCAACATCATGATTTCATGTTGAAGATTGGGATAGAATACAATGCATACAAATTGCTCTATTTATAGACTAAAAAACTAACTATCTAACAAAATATCTAACTATATAGAAGTCTCTAGAATAACGATGAGCTCAACATTCTAACAAAAAACTTTTACTAACAAATTTATTTAATTATTTAAAACTTTATCTATACTTGAAGTATTTATTAATAATTACCTTAGATGTGTATTATTACTGTAATGTTTGATTTTCTGAAAAAAATAAAAATAAAAATAAAAATAAATTACGTAGTATTATTGTAAGGTTTCATTTTTCTAATGAAAAAAATAATGATACTTGCAAATACTTACAAAATTGATATAAAAAAATAAATTGGGTGATCAAATAGATATAAATTGAAATTTATGGAGTGCCAATATGAAACTAACAAGTAAATTGGGCAATATCTAACAAAATTGTCCCATTGGTTTACAAAATTGATATAAAAATATAAATTGGGTGATCAAACTGAAATAAATTGAAATTTATGGAGTGCCAATATGAATCTAGATTTAAAATGATACTTGCAAATACTTACAAAATTGATATAAAAATATAAATTGGGTGATCAAATTGAAATAAATTGAAATTTATGGAGTGCCAATATGAAACTAACATGTAAATTGGGCAATATCTATCAAAATTGTCCCATTGGTCCACCTATCATGCCACGATGTTGTACTCTAAACCATTAAATTGAGTATGACCAAGCACAAAGAAATGGCCAAATCAAGAATATTGAAGACAAAACATAAGAACCTTAACAAATCATGAATAATTGATGCCTCATCAATTTATTTTAGTTCTTATCAAGATCTCTACTGATAAGGGATAACAGCAATTGCAAGATTTGTATGATGAAAAAATTAAAAGAAGAAAATAATAATATAAATAAATTCGAATAATTTGATATTTGTTTATTTCACCTAACTAAGTCATTCAAATTACTTAAAGAGAGCAACCGAATCTTAAAATTTATAAGTGGGGATTGTTACGAATTACCATTAAGTTTATTTATATGTAATTTATTAATTTATTTTCCTCAATTCAAAAATGTAAATTAAACATTTTTGCATGCGTATGAAATCTAGAATTGACCTTGTGCTTATCTTTCGTACATTGAACTCGATAGGAATTGATAAACTTTAAGAAAAGAGGCTGAAAACGTTGTGCGTTAGATGTGAAAACTTATTGCATGTCAATGTTTGCAAATTAAATTTGATGGAGAATAGCGCTTAAAGTATGAGAACACAAAATTTAACAACGGTCTTCTAGTTTCTTTTGTTTCAATTGTGAATGTCAAAAACTAAGCATCGAAGACTTATCTTACCATGCTCATGATCTAGGTTGGAGCCTCCTTTTAGAAGAACTCCATTATCCCCTTTTCCACAAAAAGGAAAAAATTAAAAAGTTGATTTTCAATGAATATAGATAATTGGGACAACAAAATTTAGAATTTACAGTTTTTTATTTCATTAAGTTTCATATTTTAAAGACCCGAGTGTTCTTATATGTGCAGCAATATAATTCTATTTAAAAAGAAAAAATAAAAAAGAATATATATCATAGTAAAAATTCTAACATAATATATATTACTTAAAAGGCTATCATAAATAAAATCTTGATTAATGATAAAATCTACAATAACAAAATCTTAAAATGCCAAAGTAATTTATTTTTTATTTGCAAAATACATCAAAACTCAATAGATATAAAAAAAAATTAAGAAAAATGGAAATGTGCAAATATTAGCCGAAAATGGTTCGAAAAAGATTATTAGTCCCTATTTGAGCCCCATTAACTGAAAATTCATTTTTTTTTTCAAATTCATTTTCAACTACACATTCTCTCGGATATAAAATTTTATACGTAAATCCAAAATTTAAAATTTTTAGCTTCACATTCTTCGAAAAATCACTATCACAACTAATTCTCGACCAAAAATGAAACTCAAGCATATACTTGGTCTAATATAAAATAAAACAGCTAATAGTCCAACTGCCCAACGAAAACGAAGTTGAATTGCATTGCATATGAATGGCTGCCCATCATACTGCAAAAGCTGGTGCAAATGGTGCCTATTCTTAATTATAATTGATAAAAAGATGGATTTTTGCTTATTTAATCTGTAATCAACTTTTCCTTTAGTGGGATTCCAATAAACTCCTTCACTGCAGGATTTCTTCGGGCTACAGATATAAATAACAAATAAGGGCAACTTACATAAATGCTCATAATTTTGGAGTGGTTAAAAATCATTATGAAATCTTGTACAAATCAAGCCCAAACAAGATGAAGTGATCCTTTAACTACCTTTTATTCAAAATTTTCTTCCCCAAATCTACAAATAATCAGTCTAAATTATTTCTGATTTTTCAGTCAATTAATTAGTTTATATTTTGTTTGATTTTGATGATGTTGAGATTTTTTCTTTTTCTAATACATATGAAATTCCATCTTTAAATTAATAATTTTGAGTTAGTATACAATAAAAAAATTTAGATTTTATGAATTGTACTGAATTAATATATTGGAAAAATCAACTTTAGATCAATTCAAGTGATGCATGCAAGGTGTTTATGAAAACGAGAACAAGAAAAGTGGCACTCTTTGTCACTTTTTTGAAAAGATCGTAATGTGTCTCATTTAAATTCATTTATATCAATTAAATATATGAATACACGTGTTTATTAAAATTTAAACATGAATTTGAATTAAAACCTTGTTTTACATTTAAAAGTGACATAATATAAATTTTTTTTTTATTTATTGTTATTTTTTTTGCATATGTATAGAGATGTTAAAACTTGAAAGTGACATTCTTTGTCATTTTTTCTACAAATATCACAACCTATCTCAGTTGAATTCTTTAATATTAATTAAATAAATGCATACATGTGTATTTGTGAAAATTTCAATATAAATATGAAATTAAACATTGTTTGACATTAAAAAGTGATATGATATAATACTTTATTTGTATTTTTTGCATATGAGTTGATTTGCTGGAAATTAGAAGTGACATGCTCTCTTACTACTATTTAATTTGTATTATTATTATTATTATTTTCAAATATGAATACAATCTAACGTCTCTATATGTTATTAAGACAAATGGAAACAAGATAATAAATATAAAAGTGATAAAATGATTGAAATTATTGTCCAATATAATGCACATACAAAATTGATATAAAAATATAA
>CAIGRL010131901.1:0-12700 GCA_903798325.1 Fraxinus xanthoxyloides | reverse complement strand
TTTTTGAATAGTGATTGATGGAAGGATGTGTGGTTAAAAAGTAAGGAAATTTTTTAGGTTTATTTGTAATATTATTTTATTGATAGAATGTGTGGTTCAAATGAAGAAAGATAAAAAGAATGAGGAAAAAAAGGTTAATGTACACAAAAAGTGTGAAGCAGTTTAATCCATTTTGTTTTCCCTAATCTATAATATATTAAATATCACATCAATGGTTTGTTTATGCCGGGTTAAAATCTGATTTTAATTCAAATCAAAGTCAAACAATTAATATCAACCATATCTTTTATGAGTCCCACAACTTTTCAACCATAAATTTCAAAAACTTTTGTTATAATCTACAAAAAATTTAATTTTAATCCCCACCAAATACCTTCCAAATTAGAATCATTTTGGACGATTCTAGCCACACTATAATTCAATTATTTCAATAATACATGTCTTTTCATTTTTAATGTGTATTTAATTTATTTAATCATTTAATTACAATCAATGTACATGTATATTCAATAGATTCATTTCACATACATGTTTTCATTAATGAGTAATACAATTTATCCTCACCGTAGCTACAATCTCAATTTATGTGGCGTTAATGTGTGATTAAATGATATGTGAATCATTTAATTTCACATTTTATTTAACCTATCATTTAGAACCATATAGATTGGAGACAGGAGTTGTAACCCGGTGGGGATGAATAACATTTTTTGTTTATTAATGTATGAATTCACTATTTTTAATTCTTTATTAATTAATGTTCACATTCATTTAATTAATATTCATTTTCATTTATGCATTTTAGTATTATTAATTCTAATTATAAGTTAATCAGAATTTCACATTCAACAATTCATTTCAATATTCACGTTCGTGTATGCTAATTAACATCAAATTTATTTAATTAAAAATTAAATAAATAATGTAACATTCATTGTCACATATATATTTCTCGATATTAGTTTTAAATTAATTAACATTCAGTCATATTCAAATATTATTGCAATACTTACAAAGCATTTGATAACAACGTGCACACAAAAATGGGGCTGCTATAAATACCAAAATAAATAAATAAAGAAAAGGCTTAATAGCACAAAATGTCCTTCGTTTGACATGTAGTGTACAAAACGTCCATACGTTCCAATTTTTTTTACATTTTCACCCCTATTTCTAATTTTCATTGCGGAAAACGTCTTTTTCACTTATTTTATGGTCAATATACCATCCTATATAAAAAACAAAAGAGAGAAGAAAAATAAAAAATAAATTGCAATCTTAATGCTAAACTTTTTAAAAAATGCAAATGAGTAAAAAATTTATGAAAATATTAAAAATAACAAAAACCCCATTCTCTCTCTCCCCCATAGTCGCCACCACCAAAAAAACTACATTCTAAAGCCTACAATTTTATATTTTTATACAAAACCCATCAATTCCCACCCAAGATCTCCTCGTAACTCCAAGTATTTTTGTCGGAATCAACCTTCAAAGTTCACTGCCTGAAATTCAAAAAAACGCTGAAATCTCAATGATCGACCACCTAATTGGCCGGAACTCACCATTGGACAACTATACATCACTGGAAGAACCTATCCATGCCACCAATTTAGTCCAAACTACAAGCTCAAGCACCGAATTGAACAAAGAAACCTGTGCAACCGCAACGCGTGCGACACCTCCTCTAACAATTGTGAATTCTGATGTCGTTCGGACGAGCCACGGTCGCGGACCACCTGGGCTGGGTGCCTTCACATGGTGCACCCAACTCAGCCATGGCCCCCCCGCCCAATTTGGCCTCGTTCAAACTGAATTTGTAAGTGAAGTGCACGCAATTGAAAAATCGCGACAACATGAGTGTTTTTTTGCCATTTTTGGTGCCGTCCTATCCAATTAAAATGGCGAACCACCTGGGTCAGAACCCTCCCACCATGGCGCACTTAGACCAGCTCTAGTTCCAAGCCAATTTCACCTAGAGCTTGATGAATTCATCACTTATTCTTCCATTGCCCACCACCCTAAACGCCCTGCCCCCGTCGCATCTTCTGTCTTGCCATCAATCAGTGGAACAAATACTGAAACATTTCCTCTGAAGGCAAATAATTACACGGAGCAATTTGGGAGTACCAACTTATTGATGGGGATTAGTGGAGGAAAATTTGGTAATTTTCTTGATGGAAGAAATTTACAGATGGATGGGTTGGGTTTTGAACTGGGTACTCGTTAGGGTGAAAGAGTTTTTTTGGCGGTGACAGCGGTAGGGGTGAGGAGAGAGAGAGAGTTTTTTTTTGTTATTTTTAATATTTTCATAAATTTTGGATTTATTTGCATTTTTAAAAATGTTTAGGAGTAAGATTATAATTTATTCTTTATTTTTCTTTTCTTTTATTTTTTATTTTGTTTATATATGAGGGTCTATTGATCATTTTACGTTAAAAATAGATGAAAATGACGTTTTTCACGATAAAATGTTGAAATAAGGGTGAAAATGCAACAAACTGAAACACGTTTTTGCGCGATTAAGCCATGAATAAAATTCAAGCCAACACAGCATCATCCTACTCAGACCATTTCCAGCTCAGATTCTCGCCGGCGGGAGGCTTTACACTTTCTCGGCCCTTCGCCGGAATCAACCAATCACTCCAGTATTCTTTTTTATTTCCGGAAGCATTGGCCAGAAGTGAAAAAACGCGTCTTTAGTATACCCTTCTCTACTTGTCACATCGATCCAAAATCGCCACCAGCATCAGTACTCCTCTCGCTCAAGCGCACACACTGTTGGATTCAAATTCTTCTTATTAGAAAAGCTATGGCGTTGTCAGCGTCGGACTTGCCTGCGGTGTACACATTGCTCGCCAATTCATTGAGCGGTGACCAAACCGTGCGTAAACAGGCTGAAGATTCCCTTGCGCAGTTCGAAAGCCGGCCCGGTTTCTGCTCTTGCCTCATGGTATTATTTTTACTCGCTCTTCCCTTGTTCTTCCCATGGTTTTGGTTGAGTACAGAATGGTTTATGTATAATCAGCGTGTATGTATCGCTACTATTTGAAACTTGGAGGTTTGAGTCACGGATGTTGATGTGGTGCAGGAAGTAATAACGGCGAAGGATTTAACATCTCAAACAGATGTACGATTAATGGCATCAGTGTATTTTAAGAACAGTATAAACCGCTATTGGAGGAACAGGCGCCTCTCCTCGTATGTATTTTATCTATTTATTTCATACATTTCCATTGCTTATGTACATAGCACTGCATCTCGTTCTTCACTCTATAAAATCTATAACTTTTGGAATAGATACCAAATTAGAATACCTAGCATATTTTTTTGTGTGAATATTTGGTAATGATACCTATTTAGAAATAAAATGCGATTTTCATGAAATATATATTTTGGTGAGAAATATGCCCCCAGATTGATTACTTCGAGGAATGTCGTTGCTGTTCATTTTTTTATCACTCATGGAAATGCTTAAAAACAATGCATTAGTTTCAAATCTTTTGTTTGTTAGGGACTCACATGTTTTTACATAGACACACGTGCAAGGTAAAGTATAATTCTTCACTTTTCAAGCTCCATCCGGAAGACATTTAGTGCTATCCAGTCTTAATATAATGATGCCACGCGATCTTTTTGGTCATCAGGTTTGGTTGCATTTCTACATGTTCTTGTCGTTATTTTTGGCATAAACAGAATTTTTCACTTAAGGTGCTAGATCCAACTGTATAAGTGTCTTTGCAGGGGTATAAGCAATGAAGAGAAACTGCATTTGAAGAATAAATTGTTGTCACATTTGAGAGAGGAGAATTATCAGGTAAAGTATGTTAATTTCATGTTAATTATTTTAAGGTTCACATAGGGACTTACGGTTGACTGGAAATAATGTTCTGTAGGTTCTCACCTTTAATAAAGTGAAATTATTTGCTAACTTCTGTCAAATGCTACTCTTTTATCACGGTTGGTTTGGGATTGATGCCTTGTGCAAAGAATTTATTATATTTAAAATGATGCAGCTCTCTTCTCTTGTAAGCATGACACTTATGTTTTGTAATTTCAAGCTGTTTATGAATTTGGACAATGCAGTTCTCTTCTCTTCTAAGTATGAGACTTTTAGGTTTTGTAATTTAAGCTGTTTATGAATTTGGACTTACAGATTTCTCTTACATTGGCTGTTATCATCTCAAAGATCGCTCGTATTGACTATCCAAAGGAATGGTATGACTTCTACTCCAGTCTTCCTCAATGAAATTTAATTGATGCAATATTGCTTGTATTGTCATTCTAGCTATTTACTTCTCAACATTCTGAGCAAAGCAATTGCAAGAATTCTATAGGGAAGACTTGATTTAGCTCAATCAAGTGAAGAATAATGGAATGATTCCTTCATATTTATAGCTGTAGTGACACAAAATTTATCTTAGGATGCCCATCCAAATGAAGAACACTAATCACAATATTCATTATTTCATGATTTGACCTGCTTAATACTTCAGTAATTTGGTAATTGGTAAAGGCATCTTCATCTCGAGGCGTAAAATTTCTCCACAATTACATAGGTTGTCACGTTATGAAGATGATGTTTTTTATATTCTAGATTATACTTTATTTGTTACCATTTGTACTAAAACTGATGAACTATTATGCATCCATGCAGGCCAGACCTCTTCTCTGTCTTAGCGCAACAGCTTCAGTTGGCTGATATTCTATCTACTCATAGAATATTCATGATCCTTTTCCGGATATTGAAGGAACTGTCAACTAAACGCCTTACTTCAGACCAGAGGACCTTTGCTGAGGTGCGAGCTATTATACCATTTTATTTTTTCTTTTTGTAATTGAAAAGTGAATAAAATTGCACTCTTTTACGTTGTCAAACACAATGTAATTATCACCTACTGTTTAAGTTAGAGGTCCAAGCTTTTTGTTTTGCACAAATTTACAATCACCTTTTATTTTAGTTAAAGTAGATTTGGAAATTTGACCTTTGTGAGAGGGTGGTAAATGTGGGAGGGTGACATGTTCTCCCACTGACCTGTAAATTGAACCCCTCAATTAGTCAAGTGTAATCCCAGTGAATAGTATGCTGGCAGTTTATGCAGCCTGATATATAGGGAGAAAGTCAATCCAGCAATTTGAGATATACAGCACCAAACCTTTAGTTCTAGGCTGCTTCGACTTAAATTAGATGAATTGAACTGTTATAACTGTGTACAACTTAAATTAGTTGAATTGAACTGTAATCCTTGTAGATTGAAGCTAACTGCTTTATCCCATACAGAAAAAGGCTCTTATTGCTCAAATTCTCATAAAAAATGATATGTACCCCTTTTTTTTTGTTTCTCAGATTTCCAGTAAATTTATTCTTTTAATCCTGCTGCTGACTGATACCAATTATAAGGGATTGTACTCATATTCACTTGATAGTTTGATGATTGTTCATTTGCCAGATTGCATCCCAATTCTTTGATTACAGCTGGCACCTTTGGCAGAGTGATGCACAGACAATATTGCATGGTTTTTCTGTGCTTGTTCAAAACGCTTCTGAGCTGCATCCCGATGACCTTTACCTAACTTGTGAAAGATGGTTTCTGTGTTCAAAAATTATATGTCAGTTGACGGTCTCTGGTTTTCCAAGCGATGCAATGTCTATACAGGTGCGTGATTGTTCTTCCACTGGGTCTTTCATTTTGCACTTCTCTCTCTCTCTCTCTCTTTATTTTTTTAATGATTATTAATGTTTCTTGCATTAATAGAACTTAATTGATTTTCAGGAGGTACGGCCAGTCAAGGAGATATCTCCAGTCCTCTTGGATGCCATCCAATCGTTTATCCCGTACTGTGAGATTCCTCCACTTATTTCATTAATATTTTTTAGGTTATTCTACATTGCTCGATACACATCCGAAACCCCAGTATACTTAGATACCTTTCATTGCCTTGTATAAATCCCATCTGGTTTTTTGAGTGCTGTTATAGCTTCACATTTGTATTCTTATCTAATGGATGGACAAAAGAATGTGACAGATTTATTAACTACATATTCAATTGTATTTTAACTTTGTGCCCTCCTTCCTGAATCTTTTTGAAGGATGTGGATTAGTAACGCGTCATATGCATTAAGTGTTTTAATTGTCACTTATTAGTTTATATTTTTGCGACTTTCATTCTTGTGCAAATTTGGAAGTACACTTATTTACAGTTTAATTGCAGATTCATCTTTTCAAGAGAAACATCCCAAATTCTGGGAGTTCTTGAAGAAGGCATGCACTAAATTAATGAAGATTCTAATTGCAATTCAGTGCAGACACCCTTATTCATTTGGAGACAGAAATGTCTGTGGCCCTGTAATTGACTTTTGCTTAAATAAGATCACAAATCCTGAACCAGATATTTCGTCGTTTGAAGAATTTCAGATTCAGTGCATGTTAATGGTAAAGTCTGTTCTGGAATGTAAAGAATACAAGCCACGCTTGACTGGCCGTGTTATGGATGACAATGGAATCACCTTTGATCAGATGAAGAAAAACATATCTACTGCAGTTTCTGGTGTCCTTGCGTCCCTTTTGCCTAGTGAACGAGTGGTGTTGCTGTGTAATGTGCTAATAAGGAGGTAAGAATAAGTCATCCAGATGTGATTATTCCTTCTTATTATTTTTCATTTTAGTTTTATTCATTAATATAGATTCTGGTAATGTACATTAATTAGAATGATGCTTCCACCTGGTGCTAAATAAAATTATATAGGTCTCTCTCTCTCTCTCTCCCCACATGTCTGGATTATTTTTCAGTTTGTCAAGTACCATTATTGGCTCTTGAGACCTTGATATTTTTATACTTTGTTGCGCCGAAACTTCAGTTAAAATAGCGCGTCCGATACCGACACTCTTTGGACACTCTATCATAGTCATTTTTTTCTTTATTAGAAATGTTACATATTGTTAACTCAAAGATATTGTTAAATAATAAATAGGTATTCATATTTAAAAGATTTCGACTGGATTAATTAATAACAAGTATAAAATTAAATTTATAGTGTATAAATGAAGAATTTAATCAACATATCGGTAACGTGTCGTGTTGGTACTTTGTTTAAAAATTGTTTGTCGACGTGTTGACATGTCCGTGTCGGTGCATCTTAGGTTTTATATGTTTGTTTTGAATCTCACAAAAATATATGTAGTACTTTCAAGTATAATCAAATACATTAATACCTTCAACTGATTCCAAAGCGATTTCCAAGCATAACATAATGTTTCTGTCACATTACCTTGAATTTCTTGTAATATTTTGGTAAAAAACTCCTAGTTCCTACAGTTAAGGGAGATTAGACGAATATTACTCTTGCACGAAATAACTCTAGAATTAATGGAATTTTTATAATTTTTGAATTCTGCATTTATTACAGACCTTGTGGTCTGATCCATGTTCGTTTGAGTTTCACATTAAATTTGTCGTTCCCAGAAGGAGAATAATCTTGCTGTTGTATAGGGTGCTCGCTTTTGGATATAATTAGGATGAAATATTGTTCTTGTCCATTTTTCTTTTCTCATGTTTTGTTGTATTTCTTCTTAGTGCTGCTATTGCTTCTGGCACAGATATTTTGTTTTAACGAGAAGTGATTTGGAAGAGTGGTACCATAACCCTGAGTCTTTCCATCACGAACAGGATTCAGTTTTGTGGTCAGAGAGATTAAGGCCATGTGCTGAGGCCTTATACATTGTTTTGTTTGAGAATCACAGCCAAGTAGGTTACTTCAACTCTATGTATTACTCTCTAAGAGTTTGCTATATACCTTTTCGTATGTGTTGTGAAGGTGTAGTTTGCTGATTATTATAATCCCCATTTGCAGCTGCTAGGCCCCATTGTGGTTTCCATTCTTCAAGAAGCTATGATTGGTTGCCCTTCTTCTGTTAATGAATTGACTCCAGCACTGCTTCTCAAGGATGCTGCTTATGGTGCTGCTGCATATGTTTATTATGACCTCTCAAATTATCTGAGCTTCAAAGACTGGTGAGTATTTTCCTTTATCCCTCTTAATGTTATCATGTTTGACTTGCTTAGATCAGCCAACTTTGTGTTTGGTGGAAATGCCAATGTCTTGCAATAACCTATTGTGACTGTGGGAATAGTTTTGTATGAAAAGGTCTTGATACAGCTCTACCGTGACAAAACTCCTTTTGAAAGGACCTTTTTATTGATATATGAACATTGATGCCAACTTTATTAAACTAATTGAGTTGTTACCCGTCCTAATGATTCTAAGTTGATTTTGATGACCATTTTACATTTGTGGAAATGGGGAAAGGTTAATGCTCAATACACAGGCTAGCCTGCTTCAAGACAGTTTTTGTTATATTATGTGTACTCAAAACCGTCGAGTTCTTACATTGTTATGTTAATTTTTTTACTCTTCTAATTGATTTCCTTATGATTCAGATGTTAATACTCTCTATGCCATGCCTTACGTGCTAATTCCAAAAGAGATCTTTCTACTTCCTCAACTTGTTATCATGTTTTTGCTGCACAATTTCATGACTGACCAGTCCCCTGGAACTGTTATCTAGGTTCAACGGTGCATTATCTCTTGAACTTACAAATGATCATCCAAACATGCGAATCATTCACAGGAAAGTTGCATTGATTCTGGGGCAATGGGTTTCGGAGGTAATGTACTTGATATCATTTGATTTCCTGCGCTTCATCTATTTTTTTACCTCTATCAGAGAGCTTGAGGATGGATTATAATGGGGCTTTGGTCATAGTAATGTGCCTGAATGTGGGATTTGCCTGATCTGAATACTTGTGGTTTTTAAATAGAGGTGGCAGCTGAAGTTAGTGCACATTAAACTCAGCATGTCATCAATAAACTTTTTAGCCTTTTGAATTAACCAATTAGACTGATGTAGCAAAAGAAAGGAAAGGAAAAGAAATGCACTTACCTACATAAGTCAATTACGAATTTTGCTCAATTAACTTTGGAGAATTGAATAGATAGAAGTATTATGATGGAACTTAAGGATGTGTATTNATAATGGGGCTTTGGTCATAGTAATGTGCCTGAATGTGGGATTTGCCTGATCTGAATACTTGTGGTTTTTAAATAGAGGTGGCAGCTGAAGTTAGTGCACATTAAACTCAGCATGTCATCAATAAACTTTTTAGCCTTTTGAATTAACCAATTAGACTGATGTAGCAAAAGAAAGGAAAGGAAAAGAAATGCACTTACCTACATAAGTCAATTACTAATTTTGCTCAATTAACTTTGGAGAATTGAATATATATAAGTATTATGATTGAAGTTAAGGATGTGTTTTTACTTGCATTTCCATTGACACCTCGCCCGAGAATGTGCAATCAGTTCTTGCATATCAATGTAAATATATATTCTGTGAGTAGGGTCCCCAGGGGTCAAATTGCAGTTGGACTTCCACTCAAATTCAGGTTTTATGAAAAGCCTAAGTTCAATATCCATCACAGTTCATGATATAAACCAAATTCAAGGTTGAATAGCTAGCCATCGGTAGACTACAACCTGAATTTGCGTAGGCCCATAATCTTCATTTGCATTCTGCTTCAGCAAGAAAATGACTTTAAGCTCATCGTGATGATCATAAGGCAAGTTAAATACATATTTTATTACTGAATAGAAGAGTGTGTGAGCGTGAGAAATTTATTTCAAGCTTATACTTTCCATATGCAAGACATAATTGAACTCCATTTTATCACTGTGTTAGTACTGTTAATGAGACTGCATATCTATCAACAATAAAACAGCATTGTTGTTTGTTATACTTGGCTGGATGAAATCCTAGGTCTTTTACTTTGTTTTCTGCATTGCTTATGTTCTGTGACTGGTTTTCTGAAAATTTTGTCGGTCTTCTTTGCTTTCTCTGCAGATTAAAGATGACACCAGAAGACCAGTGTACTGTGCTTTAATCAAATTGCTTCAGGACAGAGACTTGTGCGTCAGGGTATATTACACTCTGTTCAAACTGTTGTATTTTCAGTTATTTTACGTTTTCTGAAATTGCTTTGGTATGCAAAATTGTTGAATTTCTTCTTTCTTCATTTTTAGTTGGCAGCATCACGGTCCTTGTATTTCCATATTGAAGATGCAAACTTCTCGGAGCAAGATTTTTTGGATCTTCTTCCAATATGTTGGGATTCATGTTTCAAATTGGTTGAGGAAGTCCAGGAGTTCGACTCTAAGGTAAATTTTTGTTGCTGTTCCAGCTTATGTTGATCAAGCATTCCATATTAATGCCCTTTTGTTCTCTCTCATTTGTATGCCTCCACTTGCATGATTTGAAATTTTGTATAATTTGTGCAATAATGTGCTTGGCGCCGCATATTTCTATTGGCACTTGTTTGATTGGGTATTAGCTATATCTTAGTTCAACGTGAGAGGAATGGATCATGTGTTATGGCACTTCCAGTTTTCAATTACTGAGATTATTAGAGCAACTTCAGTAATGCTCTTTATATTAAAGAACATGTTTTTCTAACATAAAGAGCATCTTTAAGAATTTTCAGAAGTAAAGATTGTGAATTTTTATACTAGTCCAACAACGCACTATATTTCTTCATGGTTTTCTTATAAGCAATTGTGGCTCGTCCTCTGTCCTCCTTTCTTTCATTTACATGTTTCTCCCAAAAAATGCTTAGAAAATTGTGAAATAATGAAAGAAATCATTAGAAGTTTTATGTAGAGAGTGAGTTTCGTTCTCTACAACTGGAGAGTCTAATTCATGTTTTATTTTAATGTTTAAACTTAAAGAGTTTGTTGGAGTCCTCAAAATGAAGATTAACTCTATAGAATAAAGAAGATTGGGCCAAAAAGAGAGCCTATTGAAGATGCTCTTGCACAATCAAAGATCTGTAAATATCTAACTGTATTCTTAACTGGTGGATCTAGATTCTAATGTACATTGAAAAGCCTAGTTATGAAACTTCCTGCCCTTGTTTTATGTTGCCTTGGCCTGTATATGTTTTTGTATGCAAGGCTATTACTATCTGGCCAAAATATATCAACAAAACTTTTAGTGAAGAAATCTGATCCAATTTCTTGTGTTATGAAGTCACTGGATCACTTCTTATTTTCTTATGTGGTCTGTCTGTCAGCAATTATTAATTAATTGATTTAGTTGCAGTTGAAAATGCACCTTAATTTTGTAGCAACTTTTGCTTTCTTCTCTAATCAGATTCCAAATCTCAACATGCTTTTTTCTTTTTTGCAGCTCATATTTTCCTCGATAATTATAGACCATGTTATCTATTTAACTTTTCTTTTCGGTAAACTTCATGTTCAGGTCCAAGTATTGAATGCGATAACTGGTCTCATCACACGGGTCACTGAAGTTAATCCCTATGCAAACAAGTTGATGCAGTTTTTCCAGAAGGTATTGATTCTAAGCTTATTTATGTTGTTTTATTATATGTAGACTGCTTTGTACAAGGTATGACTACATTTTTGTTTTCTACTCTAAAGAAAGTAACGCCATAATTTCTCTTCAACTATCCCACTTCCTTAAAAAACACAATAGAAGAGGGGGGAAAACAAGAAGAAAAAGTTGAAACTGTAAGGTATTGAAGGTTTAAAAGATCTCTTTCTCCCTATGGATTTTTGATATTAATAGTTCTGAAACTGAAGCCATATGTTCATTGTGGAAATGAGGCTTAACTCCCATTTCTACTATTAATTTTCACATGCTATCTTTTTCTGAATCTATTTGGGCGTGAGATTGCCTTGTTGCCTACTGGATTTTCTTACCCATCTCAGTGAAGGTCCAGTGGAATTCATGCATCTGCCCTCTGTAGATAATATAGTTCTTTTGAGTTTTCATTTATTTTGCCCATGCTGGTAACAGTTGCTTGTTGTTCGTATGCTACAGTAATTGGGATCAGAAGTAAAATATGAAGACTAATTCTTGTTCTGGTGCACACTGAGTTTTAATAACATTGACTGGCCGTTTTCCGTCCTTTTATCTATAATATATTAAATATCACATCAAGTGAGAATAATTTTTTGGACGATTATAGCCCTGCTACAATTCAATTATTTCAATAATACCTTAATTTTCATTTTTTAATATGTATTTAATTTATAAACAGTAATAAATGCTATAATTAATTCTCAATTAATTAATATTTACATTCATTTAATTATTATTAATTAACATTCAAATTCATTTAATTAATATTAATTAGAATTTTGTTCACATTTAGTTCATTATTCACGTCTATGTACGCTAATTAGGATCGTGTTTCACTTAATTGAAAATTAAATTATATTCATTTAATAAAAATGATTTAACATATAATATATAATATTTAAATATTACATCAAGTGGGAATTATTTTTAGATGATAATCATTTTTTTGGATGATAATAACCCTTTTACAATTCAATTATTTTAATAATACCTTACATTTCATTTTTCAATATGTATTTAGTTTACAAATTGTAATAAATATTATAATTAATTAACATTTGTATTCATTTAATTTTTATTAATTAACATTAATATTTAATTAATATTAATTAAAATTTCACGTTGATATTCAGTTCATTATTCACGTTCATGTATGTTATTTATTATTGAGTTTCCCTTAATTGAAAATTAAATTATATTCGTTTAATAAAAATGATTTAACATCCATAGTCACGTATATATTTCTTGGTATTAATTCTAAATTAATT
>CAIGRL010131885.1:0-15333 GCA_903798325.1 Fraxinus xanthoxyloides | reverse complement strand
TCATGAACGAACGAAACACATTGAGATTGATTGTCATTTCGTTCTTTAGAAGATTCAACAAAGTTTGGTCGCTCCAGGATATGTGAAAACAGGAGACCAAGTGAAAGATATCTTCACAAAGACTTTAAATGGGATTCGGATGAATTATCTTTGTAACAAGTTGGGCATAATAAACATCTATACTCCAACTTGAGGGAAAGTGTTAAAGACTATTTCCTAGAATAGTAAAGTAGTAAAGTAAATAAATCTATCCATAATTTCTATCCTAATATAGTATTAGGTATTTGTATATATATACCCAAGATTTCTATGAATGAATAAGAAAAATACCTTGAATATATTACAAAAGGTTCAAAATTAATTAAGCAAGGACAATTTTTTTTCTTGAAACACAACAAAAGTTGGGCGGACCAAGAAAAACTCTTAATTCTAATAAAATAGCACCAACTGAAAAAAATTATTGCACAAAGAAATATTCCCATAATCGAGTCATACATATTAATTGAAAACTTGTACAATAACTTTTCCAACTTTCCTTTATCAGAAGAGTTCAACTTCCACCGTGTAGTACCAAATCAGAAGCCCCGAAATTATCCCATCACATTCGTTTCAAACAAATCCTCCGGAGGTTTCGGCGTCCTACAATGATGCAAAACATAAAACGTGAACACAATGTCTATTAAGATAGTGGTGCACACACCTTCTAAACGCTCATTCCTTCTATTATTTAATGAATATCCACTCCACTCCAACATAAATGACCATTACACAAAGATTATACACATTTCATGTACATATGACTCGTATGAAACCCACAACAAGGAGGTTATATAAACTCCACAAGATCTTATCAATACACAGGCAGAGTGTTCTACCAACCAATGCATGACATGAATATATGCTCATGATGGATGTCAAAACATATACATGTCACCAAGTGACATGATACAACATCAAATATCAATGCCCCACAACAAGTAATATCGCACAATCCAACATGCTTATGTTGATACATCACTGCCTTGACTACATCATTCCAAGGTTGATACCCAGGATCAAGGTTACTTTGGTTAAAATAGTATACTGTTAGTCTCGAAATTGGGCATCTAACATGATTTACAAGCACAAATTTCCAAACCTTGTGGTTTCAAAATCTGTTCAACTATGTGCAACAAGTGGCATGATGCATACGGACCACTTGGTGTGATCCTGTTCTCTATGCAGGTATACCGAGTTGATTTCCATTTTTAGTACCTTAAAATGTTCTCAACTTCATTATCAGAATTCGTGTTTTAGCACCATAATTCTCCTTTTACTTTTAGCACCATCTAAGTTCATAACTACCTCCCTTCAAGTTTTCTTGATTGTTTCCTTTACAAACCATTATCAAGTTTATTCAGTAAAGAAGATCCCAGGATGTTAGAGTTGTGCTAACCATTTTTCCTTCACTTTGTTAGCACATCCTCTGAGAACTATTAACAAGTGGACAACCGTCACTATAGTGAAAGGAAGTGAGGCCTACTTCATGTAGTAATTTTTATGGACCGCCTATTACTGTAGATTTGTCTCATATATGGTGAATTTGCCACCCAGAAGTCCTAGCATTAGTGCTAATATTTTGGTCCTGAAAAGCATTTTCCTTGTATAAAGGGACCTCCACAGACTTTTGATTTCACCAAAGTTACAAAATGACTTTCAGTCCAAAAGATGCCGTATATTGTTTCCATTAGTTGTAATGGGGACTCTGAAAGCCGTCAAAGCTTGATGAGAGTAGTAATTATCAAGTTTGCCTGTGGCTTGGATTATCTAGGCCTTTTCAAGCTCCACTTTTCCGTATAAAGTAGTCAAGGGTCGAACACATAATTATACACACTGTGCAAATTATGAGCTAGGTTTAAATTGGCTTGATAAACAAATCAATACTCAACTACTACACAATTAATCAAGCTATTAAAGCTCAGTTTATCAGCTTAAGCTTTATTTAGGATAAGAGATTAGCTGATTTGATTCTGAGCACTCCAGAGCCCAGCTTGCCTCTATGTGTTTGGACTTTGGAGCACTATAGCTACCATAATATGGTCTCAAATTCACACAAGGCCAATATAGAAACAACGAATGTCTAGATACATTCAACATGCATACATTATCAAATGTGATGCAGTTCGGAATCAGGAATATGCATTTAATTAGAAATATGGCATAAAAAGCAAAGGCATTTGTGGGAAAATAACTGAATGACTGTCCGTACAGGATTAAAAAACAACAAATAAAGGCAGATATTAGCATAGTTCATCTTCATGTTCCTGTGACAGTAATATTATTATGTTTCTGAAATAAAACCTTTATTATTGTAGGGAGTATAACCTGGAGATCTGTCTTTTATGCTATGCTTCTAGCATAGCCGGCCAAACATATTATGGGTCCTTTCATTTCTTTGGTACTACCGAAGGATAAAAATTTCGGAGAAGTCCTGAAAAAGCATTCTCTGCCCATGAATAAAACAGAAAATGAGTATGCAGTAGGAAAGTCCAGGCCTAGTTTACGTAAAATATTATTGATGGAGAATGCAAAGTTCTCTTCAATTGATTCTTCATGAATCAAGCAATACCTGTTAGCTGATTTTCCGATCCCCTAATGAGGCCTTTGCTCGTGTCAATAATGGTAATTGAAGGAATGTGTTCAACTTTGTAGAAATCTTCTCCTCCTTCCTCCTGCACCATTTGAACCCTGCGCTTGAAGGCTTCAGGCATGTTAGCTATCACTAGTTCCCTGATTGTAGTGACAAATTCAATTCCTTCAGGAACCATCTTCAAGTTAACACATTCATCTATTTTTAAATAATGAAGATTACACATAGCTCCTTTCTCTATCCTCCAATTCTCCAAGGTAGTTATTCCCTGGACTTCAAGAGTTCTAAGTTGGCAGAAACCAGTTGAAGAACAATGAATCTCACTCCCCAGAAATACGTCACGACGTAAGACCAATGAATACAACTCGGGCAGATTCTCCAGAACAGCCATTGGATCTTCCTTAAGTCTGCTGTTTCTTAAGGTTAACATGGTGAGACTTTTAGAGAAATATCTATATTCTGGTAGATTTTTCAAACAGCCATTCAAATCCATTTTGCGGAGATGGGTATACCCTACCATTTCCCTTAAAAGAGCTAAGTCTTTGTCAGACTTAAAATCATAGCGGATACGGAAAGAAGAGCCCTTGAGACGGTTGGAGTTTGTCCTGAGATAATTGTTGATTGCCTCCAGATTCTCCATCTCAAGAGAGAAAATTGCTGACAGTTTCTGAAGTCGGGTTAATTTGAGGATATCGCTAACATCAGACACTCGTGTATCAAAGTTTTTCAAAACCTCCAGCTTACTTAAAGTACTCAGCTTCAATTTATCTTTACTCGTATGAGAAGGAGGAAGATACAAGTGCCTTAAGTTGTTCAGCTTCCATAGGACATCAGGTATAGTCAAACAGACAAAAAAAGGTACACGTAAATCCAGTGTTTGCAGGAATTTCAATTTACCTATAGATGATGGCAGTTTATAAAATTGAGAACCTCGTAAGCTCAAATATCTCAAGTGAATTAAGTCCCCAATAGCATTGGACAGTTTTCTACCAAAGTCAAACCTTTCAAGATCTAAAACTCTAAGCAGTTTGAAACCATTGCAAAGCAAGGTCAACGAATGATGATGTTTTCTGTCAGTATGCGTGGAAAAGAACAATGCTGACCTAACACGATCCAAGTTCTCCTGTTTAAGAGGAAAATAGGTTTCAAAATCAGAATCCACAGTAACAGATAGTCTGCGCGTAACACCGGCTGATGTACTAGATGATGAAGACCAGGAACCTACTAGTTCTGGTTCTAGTGAAAAAGGAATCCTTTTCAGAAAATTTTCCTCTTTTCCCTTTAACAAGCATAACTCTCTTGTTAGGTCGTGAAGTTGACAAGACTTGAACTGACCAGTTGACTCCTCCACCTGAACTTGAACCATGCACCTTTGCTTCAGTTCATGTAAATAACGTTCGGCCATGTCCATGATGGATTCTTCTTCCTCCAACTGATAAGAATCAGAAAATATAAAGCCTTCAGCAGCCCATAACTGATACAACTTCCGAGTAGATATTTTGTAGTCCTCCGGAAAATTTCCCAAATGCAAAAAACATGGCTTGACTTGATAAGGTAAGTCATGGTAACTTAAAGCTAACACCTCATAAACTCTTCCGTTCTCTCCAAGACTTCTACCCTTCCTTAAATATGAATTGAAATTTTGGTGCACTGTTTTCCACTCACTTAGTGTAGACTTTGTCATGAGAAGTCCCCCAAGCACAATGATAGCTAACGGCAATCCTCCACACTGTCCAACCATCTCCTTTCCAAGTTTCTCCATATCTATTTGATTTTTTAGATTTGCAACAGAATGAGTTCGTGCGCACAGTTAGATGGGTAATTAAAAATACGAGATATATTGACCTGATAAAGATCTAAGTTGAGGTGTTCTGAAGAATACCTCTACTAAAAGTATTTTATTTTATTAAACAAGTTCTATGGGTTTATTACATGTATATTTTTCATTAATGATGAATGGATAGATGAAACTAAATTGAAGACATATTTGAGACTATTGAAAATATTGGCAAGCTGAATTTTGGTTCCTTTTTGACATAACATACGAGTGGTTCTTATTTATTTATGTTAGTACTCTATGGTATGGAGAAATAACATGATTATATTTTAACTCAGAGAGAGATACTTTAGAACTATTATACCTAGTTAATGTAGAAATTAAAAAGCACAATGAAAAAGTTGATCAAGTAATTAAGCACAGAGTACAACAGGACCCCTCTATTCAACTAAGTGTTACCTGTGGTTATCAAGAACACATTCTAACAATTTAAACAAAAGGGGGAACCTCTCATTTATTTTTATTATTTTTTTTTTCTTGCGTCAAAGACCCAAAACGACTTTCAAAAGGGAACAACTCTTCTAAGATAAAATTCCATTTCTAACTTAAATCTTTTGCTAATGTTGAAAATTTTGACATCTCCATGTGTAGAGATCTCTCACCTTGAATACCATCTTCAGTACATTGCATCTTGGGGTTACCCATGGCTTCATCCTCTTCATTTTCACTTAAGCATGAGTGGAAGCTCTTTGTACTAGACGTGCTTGATCGTGCATCTTCATTCTCACGTATAAAGACAGGTTTACCTGTATAACCACAACCATCCTGACTTTTATTGACTGATGTGCTCATGAATCTATAAAGACTTATAAATTCTAAGATGGTTTGCATGATTTAAACTGCTGTTAGCCTGGATGCAACCTAAGAGCAGAGTGAATCTCTTCAAGGTAAGGACTGCTTTTAATGATTTTACTAACTTTCTAAATAAATAATCTTGTCCCTCTTTAAGCTTTCACATGACATGCCTCAACAATGTACATTCACTATATATTGGGATGTGAAACAATCTCGCTAAGGATTCAATGTGTGAACATAAAATTGAAAGTGAAGAACACACTTGAGGCACAAGTAAGTTTTAGCAAGTAAAAAAGAGATAATTAAAGCATATTTAAGCAGATTAAAAATACAAGTCCTAAGATAAGCAGGTAATCAACATATAAACAATAAAAAAACAAATTCATTTATAAAGAACGCATGTAATTAGATGTAATTATGTAAATACTAAATAGAAGTAAAAGAAGAAGTCAAGAAACGAAATCTTTTATAGTGGTTTGATCTACATCATTCATCCAAAATTCACCACTGCTTCTATTTTCTTAATTGGCCAACAAGAATTAAGTGGTGGATAATAGGTAGATTTAGAGAACCTCAAAAGAATTTTGTAAGGCCGTGAATGGGAATTCAAGAAGTGGTCTGTCGTCAAATTGGAGAGCATAGGTTTTGTTGCCAGAGCAAAATGGAAATAAAAATAGTAGAACTCTCTTGGAAGTGAGGAACAATTCGCTGATTCTGAAAGTGACTTTCATGAAAAGGAGAGAGAGCTTTAATGAAAGATAGAAGGCAAAATTGGCGAAATAGATGTAGCGATGGGTACTATAGTCAAGAGGTCAACAACAGGTTCAATCTTTCATATATATCCAACACAAAGAAGGGAGTATGGTTTTTCAAAACAATGAGCATAGCAAATGTGTAGAAAATTAAGCTTTTGTTATTTCAAACTGTTGTTTTGGAAAAAAAGATGTTGCCTTAGGCACTTTTCAGTAGTTGGATAATCTGAGGTTGTAGTAATTTAGTAAATACTTACCTAAATTATTATTTTTGTGGTTGACTCCCTAATTAACTATTCTATTAGAGAAAAAAATGGGAAATGAGGTGTAAGATATAATTTGAGGGGTTCACTTCAGACATTTGATGGGATAGACTCTTGCACTTATTGATCGTGGGTCCTAGCTCAGTTGATATATCGTTGGTCAAACGAGCTTCTTTAACTATGATTGTAACTTGAGAGTGTGCTGCTACATCTTCAGTGGACTGACCTGATATTAGTGATTGAACCCAGTTAAACAAGTGATGTACAAGACTGGAATGAGCCATTGGAGGTTGGATTAAAAAGGTTCAGAGTCCTTGAAAGGGCATTACTGGTGCTTCGCCGTGTTAAGGAGACAAGACGTGATGGACACTAGGGCAACAGGGAGGCTGTGCAGTATAAGTTCCTGTCAGACAGCTTTTTGAGATTATAAGCCAGTAGGTATTATGAAATGCGTGGTTAAAAAGTGGATAAAAGTTGAGAGTTCAATGAAATGAATGGTTAAAAATGAAGTTTCACCAGCTTAAAATCTGAAAAAAGCTTTACTGAACAAGAGCTAAATAATGAATAAGGGTGTGGCCTACCCTAAGGCATCATTATTGGCACACAGCAGGTTAGTAAATAAAGAATGACAGCATTGGACGATGGTGGCTGGGATTAGAGCGATTGATACGACCATGCATCCACTGGCCTCCAGTATTAATAGGTAAAAAAAGTGTGTGTCTGAATCAAGAACAGTGAAGATAAATTCAGTGATAGTAAAGATATCCAACGCTGGATGGGGAGAAAGGAAGAGATATTTCAAAGGCTATCGGCAAGGAAGTGTGGGGATAGGTTGATACTGATATGTGAACTTCATGACAGCCACAGTATGTATACAACTCCAGGAAAGATAGTCGCCAGTATCAAATAAACTAGGCACAGAGAAGGAAAATTGAACTATATGTCCATAATGTTAATACCAGCAGTATATATGGGGCAGCAAAACAGTATTGATCAATCAAAAGGATTTAATTCTTTCACTGATGAAAGTAATATATTTAAGCAAATTATACAGAGTTAGATGATAATGCAATCTAAAAGGAGTTTTGATTCTAAAACAAATCATATCAGATACCTGCAATATTTGTACCAGCAAAAGCTTTCTTCAGAAGGAGCTCCCAACTCTCTTTCTCATTCAAGAATCTTTGTTCATAGAGAAAACATGTCGTATCTGTATCAATGTCTCCTGCGATTTCTTTGTTACGCGTTGTGACAATTACTCTGCTACCCAGCTTCCTGTTAGGAAAGGCAGGTCTGAGGCTACGCCAGACATCCTTTTCCCAAATATCATCCAGCACAACCAGACATTTTTTCCCTTTCTGAACTTCAAAAAGCTCCCTGACGAGCTCTGCAATATCTTTCATCGTGTTAATTTGTTCCCTCCTTTCTGGTACAAGTTTATTAAGGATCCTTTGCAGAACATCTCCTGGATGCCATTGACGAGATACGCAAGCCCAAGCAACTGCATGAAAATGACTCCGAACATCAGCGTGATAATAAACCTTTCTGGCCAACGCAGTCTTTCCTATGCCACCCATGCCGACAATGGAGACGACATGATGACATTTACCACCATCTTCCTTCACCAATTCTGCTACCAATTTCTCAACATCTTCTTCCAATCCAACAAAATCCTCTTCATGATGAGAATAAGATCTTCTTAGCTGTTGGCGTCTCTCAGAAAGAGGACTTGAAATTTCTCCTTGAAATATAGAGCTTATATGACTAACTCGCAAATCTTTTTCCAGATCAGAAATCCTAGTTTCAATATCCTTGATTTTTGGCCCAAGATGGTGCAGGGATTTAACTTCCTTCCACAGAAAAGCAGATCTTCTAAAAACATTGTGTTCCTTTCTCGATGCAATTTCAACAGAAAAAAGTTCTAGACAATCTTCTGCATCATAAGCAACTTCCCTGGTGTCTGCAACCCAATTATGAATCCTCTCATCTTCATCTTGTCTGGCATCTGCAATTTTTGAGATACACCGCAGACGCCTAAGCTTCGTTCGTATTTGCTCAAGGTGGCCACGAATACCGTGTAAGAATTCGACTTCATGAATCAGCAATTCACTAAGACTGTTGATTACACAGGATACAACAGATTCAGCCATTGATAATTATGTTCAAGGTCAAAAAATGCAAGCTTCTGCTATAACTGGGGCTGGGGAGGGCTATGCTGCAAGGGACAGGGCAGAATTGTCTCGGCAATTTTATATTTAAATTGGGTCCCACTTCGATCTGGCAAATTTTACTTGGTAAAAGAGCTTAAATTCAATGTTTAATCAAGGACTTTTTTAATCTGTCATTAATGGAATAGAAAAATGTGAAGCCGGCAGACTGGTTACAACTGCTTACGGCATCCAAACCAATTGGAAAAGAAGCATTATGGATGATTGAACTGAGTAAAATCATTAGGCTTCTTTGATATTCTTACTCTGTCTTAGTTTGATTATTCCATGGGATTTAAACTGTTTCAGTTAAAATGCTCCACTAAAAAATAAAAATAAAAAAATCTCCAAGAACACAATGAATCCCTAGTCTTCTCCTCTTGATTTCTCTCCATAAAATACGCTACCGATTCTTCCTGGTATTTCATATTTAGAATTGAAGTTCAAGTCCTGTCCCTATCAAAACAAATAAATTAAGGAATATTACTCTAATTCTTCCCGGTTATTGCACGTTAGGAATTAAATGCTCCACCTAAAAAACAATTTTCTCCAATAAACTCGAAGAATACCAAGTCCTCTGCTTTATTTAATTTCTCTGTCAAAATAAATAAATATCTAAAATATAAAATCAGAAAGTAATTGATTGAGATTGGGTCGAACAGATTGCCATCTTTCAGAAATTGACTCCACAGAGCACAAAATACCTCTTCACTTTGAATCTTCAACGAATAGTTCATAGCCACACAAGTCACTTCTCGATTTTAACTGTTGAATCGCCTGATCGAGCCAGTTTTGATAATATTGGTTTCAACTCCATTTTTTGGAAAAGTAAATTTTATAATAATAATTTTTTTTGGAGATTTCTTATGATTAAAAAGTGGGTAAAGTTTTTGAATTATGTGTAAATATTGACCCTATTTCATAGTTATTATATTTTGGGAAAATGATGTTTTGAATAGTGATTTTTTAAATAATGTATAGTTAAAAAAGTATGAAAAGAATTTATATATACGCACAAGTATTTTACTATGTGAATGTATGAATGAAAATGATTTTAAGAATTAAATAGTTTTATTTCAAAAGAGACCAGTAAAAACTTATTTTGCTGGACATTACATGTAATTGAAAATAAGTTTTTAAATAATCAGGCTCAAGGGGCTTATAAGTAATGTTTTAAGAATCTACTTGAGTTTGTGTTCCTACTTTTTTATAAAAGAATTTCTTAGGTCATCTCTCTTGTTCCTAATCCATGATTACATCATATTAGCCTAAACAAACATTTGGCATAATGAAAGGTGAGATTTAGATAAATACAAGAAGAAATTTGTCGTTTTTCTCAAAATAATGTAAACATTTTATCTCGTACCGACTCAACGTAGCATGTCTTGTCTATACTTGCAAAACTAACGCACTGGTTAGTCCCTAAATGCAAAGATGACCGAGGTGAGTCAAGAAAAATAAGCCCCTGTTTGGGCCATATTTTTCCAGTTCCATTAGACAAAATTGGACCGTTATACAGTAAGGTCTGCAAACACAGTAAAAGACTGAGAAATTGCAGGCAATTTTTTTGATTTCTTCGTACGTGTTCCAAACGCTTTTGCCAATTCTACCATTTTTCCCAATTTTCACACAATTACACAATCAATGTCGAAAAAATTATTTTGTTTTTTAATACAAATGATATCATGAAAACGAGTATGTGAAGATGTCATTTGTTGCTAACTATACCGAGTAAAGCTTCCCAAATAAGTGAAGCTTAAATTTTGTTATTTGATTTTTTTAAGATACGTCTTATATCGAATAATACTACTGAAATATTCGATGGGTAAATTTGCACGTAGGAATAAGTGAAGCTCTGGAGGCACATAGTCAAATGCGGGATTTGCAACATGAAGAGGAGGAGCCCCAACTCCAGTACTATAATCCATGAAGTTAGAGAATTTCCCAAACTCTAGTAATTCAGATGGGCTTCTCATTTCATTCAGTGATACATCTTGATTGTGCGGGTACAATGGGCATAGCTACAAGAAAAATACAACTGTAAGAGTACATATGCCAATTGATTGCTAAACTAAGCTGACTATCTTACATACAATGCTTCAATCATAAGGTTATTTATAATCCAAGTAGCTAAGAAAACAAACAATAAACTAAGTCTTTACTCGATAACTTTGGTGTCGGCTACATGAATCATTTTTCTTGGTTCATTGCTAGATCTGCTGGAATATAAAAAGCAACAAGATCCTTGGCAACTACAATAGGCCATGTGCATTTTAGTCTACCTCCCCCCTCCCCTTTCTGACTCTTACTACTTTTTATGTCTCTGTAGAAGGGAGCTCTTTGAGTCCATGCAGTACATGACCTTAACCATCTGAGTTGTCATTCCCTAAATTTATCTTAGTTGGCACTATTCGACCATTCGTCCATTTTAGCATTGTCATTGCTGCAACATTCACCTTATGGACATTTTGTGTTAAAACCTAAGTTCTCCGCTGAACTTACATGCATGTTTGCAAATGGTCCCTAAAGTTTAAAACATCAATATATAGTCACTTAATAATGTTTACCCTGTTAGTCCCTGAAACCACAAAATCTAACAAGGAGCTGATTTAGCTCACGTTATGCTTTTGTGGTTTGGCTGCGGACATTAACTGTCCAATAAATCAATATGGCTCCTTTAAACATACTTTGTGAATACCAGCAACCACAACAAATGGAATTGCGTGCTTGTGAGCTGCAAGTGCAACCATATGCATCCCGATAGGTGCTATGATTCCACCGTTGGCCATCACTGCGTGAACTCCGACTATAACCTGAACAGAAGTTCTGATTTAAGAGTATTCAACGGCTTCAGATATTCACTCTTTACGAATAATCCTGCCGAATAAGTAAGTTTACCAGGTTCACTCGAGCAATAATTGCAAAAACAGCAGCGTCACCAATTACTGTAGATTTTAAGCCCTGTCCAGCCAGTTCTTTTGCAAGCACATGCCCCTGGCATCTGCCGATAAATTAAATTGCCATCAAGTGATTTGAGGTAGGAATAGTAAGGTAAAATTATCATACTCAAAAGACTACAGACCTTGGAGCACCCTCTGCAATGAAAACCTCAAATGACCGTTTTTTCTCTTTTGCAGCACGCAGAAACTCGAGAACAGTTCTTGAGCGGCCAAATGTCAATATTACCTCACTGAAAACACAGTTAAAAAGCTAATACGAATATGAATATTGAAAAGATGAATGAAACAGAGGAAAGACCAAAATAAATTTAGTTCCAAGTAAATAATTTTGAAAGAACAGAAAAAGCATACATATTAATATTCTGAACTTGAAAAATTATACTTCCTAGAGTCTTCCTAAAGTTAATTCTCAATGCAATACGCTAAACAATTATAAGTATACTCTTTAACATAACATATGTTTTCTATTCAAAAAATGGCCATCAAAAGATGAAAGCTGATAAAGGTATTGGTCAAAAGAAAAGATCGATGCATCTTTATCAACTGCACATATTCAAGAACCTCAAAGCCTCTGGCAAGTCCACCATTTGGAGTACTTGAACAAGAAAACAATCACGAGCGATCAAAATGAATAGCAAATTGTTATAGATGGAAGCGTGAAATTGTATCCATAAGAGATTATATTTCGACCATCTTTTAAATAAAAGATGAAAAAGAAAAACCAAAGTCATTGTATTTGGATACACACAATTTAAGCTAGGTATATAGCAACCACAATTTAACAAAACATTTAGCATGGACCATTATAATATTACCAAGATATATTGTGGCAGGTAAACTATTTCATAAATAAACTAACACATTTAACTTATAGGGGAAACAAGATACTTTTGATGAATATGCTCTACAGCCTCTTGAGCAATTTGATCATGACAACTATCAATATCTCCAATTAGTGTTTTGATTGCCTCAATAACGAAATGCTTTAACTTGCGGCTCAATGAATATTTGTCATCTGCAGCAAAGTACCATTATTATAATGTTTAGAATAGATCAGGTGTTGGACTGCTTTAAAGACCACAGTTGTACCAATTGCAACTTAAAGATTCAAAAGAATATGCAGTGAAGGAGCACGTAGATTTACATTTCTCTTCAGACTCTACCCCAGAAGTGTATATACGACAGGGGGCTTTTGTGCTTGGTGCATCCTCTAGAAGGGCATGTAATGATGGAGCAGATAAGGAACTTCTATAAATATCAGCAATAGAAGCGGCAGAAGACGATGGATTGTTATCTTGCTCAATTTCTTCATCATCGCTCTCAGTCGATAAATTTAAATCCCCAGTATTACTAGTCAGAATAGAAACATCCTCCTCTCTAATTATATGCAGGACACGTCTCACAATATTCCCAACAGCCAACTCTGCATTTCAACTAATGGCATGCTACTATAATATTATAGTTATACTATAAGCCACAAGAAAAAATTTATATGCACCACAAATTCTTTATAATTTGCAATACAAAGATAATTTAGAACAAATCATATGCTATACTACCTAAAGCAGGAACTTTCATAAGTATCATCTCTGCTTGAAACTATGTACTGATTCACATATTTTGTGGCTTCAAATATCTCTAATATGAAAGGCATAATTAAATTATGTCGCTGCCTACAATAGAACTACAATATAAACTTCAACGATATCAAACTACTACTTTTAGACTTTACATTCCAGAGAAAGTATATTGAATGACATTATAATAGAATTTAACCTGCTAAACTACACTTCCCACACAAGAAAATAATGAAATGAAGCTTAAATGGATTATGAAGAAGAATATATGCATAGTTTTTCATTAACAATTGTTGGATTATTGGGTCATGCCATTGGGCTGACACAACCCACAACCTATTTGAATTAGTTTAAGGGAGTGATTTGATTTTAGATTCAGAACCTTGACCTCCAAATAACCTTCCCATAAAGTCTAACAGTGGAGTGGAGTGGAGAACGTAAGTGAAAACATAAGAAGATCTTGGAAAGTATTCTTTTAATGCAAGAAATTCTTAAACCCGAATTTCGATCATTGAGTGCAGCATAATGTTACATCAATAAAAACTTAATTATTCAGCATTGACTTAAGAATTATTAGCTCATCCACCAGCCCTCGATAATCTGGCATTGTTTCAATCTAACAACCCAAAAATCAAACAAAAGGAAGACCCATAAAGTTCAAGAACGTAAAACTTTCTATCAGTTTTCATATTCAGAAACAAGAAAATCTAAAACCCATTTTTTAAAATCTAAAAAAAGAAGAAGATTCTGCACATCATGTGTTTATTCAGAAAATGAATAAAGAATCGAATATTTCTTTTACCTTCTTCAAGAAAGAAACCTTAAAATCTGCAGAGAAGATTGAGCAATGGAGAGTTTTTTGTGAGGTGTCTTGGGTTCTACTCCTTGCAAAATAAATTTTTCTTTTCCTTTTCCATTTAATTTGGAAATTGCCTTATTTAACTCGATTTCTTTAAATATTTTGGTGACAGAAATTAATTAGTTGTTCTTAAATTTGGTACGTAGAATAAATTTGAGTGCATATGTTTTATGATATCATATAGAGATGAAAAAAACTACATTCTTCACAGTTGATGCTTTTTTGTTCCCCTGTGCATTGAAACTATTTATTAAAAGAAATATTAGTAAAATCAACTATATGATTTCATTTGACCTGTGCATTTGCATTAAATCAACACACGGCCATACGTTTCATCGAATTTGTATCACACTTGATCGAGAAATTATTTTTAGTAACAGTCACACATCATGTACAAGTAACATAGATAATTCTATATTATTGCTATACTTTGTGTATGTCTTGTATCCATGCAACAAAGAAGAAAATTGAGTTTTGAATAGTGATTTTTTGAAAAGTGTATGATTAGAAAGTAGGAAAAAAATTAGGTTTACGTGTAAAATATTTTATTGTGTAAATGTGTGGTTGAAAATGAGTATAAAAATTGAAAAAAGTTTTGAAACGATAATTGTCATATTGGAGCTAAGTAATGTCCAATTCTCCCAAATCCATCGTCCTTTTGAATTCTGCCACCAGAACCACCATGTTTTTTAAGGCCGCCACTAAAAGGTCCAAAACCATCGCCTCTAATGCCGCCACCAAATCCACCATCACCACCAAGTCCGGCACCCCCACCAAATCCACTGGCCGAGCCTAGACTACCTCCTGTGAAGAAACCACTACCAGGGAAGAAACCACCGCCAGGGTCAAAAGTCAAATCGACGAACCTTGCCAAACAAAACCCTTTTCATCATTCAAATTTCTAGCAACAACCACACTCACGGAAAGAACATATAAACAAAGAAATAACAACACTTCAACTTTCATTGCACCCAGGCCATGATGTTATTAAAACTTTCCGAGGAATATTCATATGTTATAGAATTGCATAAACATCGACTCATGAAGGGTTTATATACTTAAAAATTTCATCATTCAAAAAATGCATTGCATGGCCCATGACAACATACCGTTTCGCTACATTTTTGTACAAAAATCAATCAAAATATGTTTGGTAAGATGCAATAGACGGAAATACTTTCACATTCCAACCAAAAAAAATTGATAATTCTCGGGCCATTACTAAGTACTTCATGATGATTAGATGGTCAAATTAACCTAATTAAATTAAAGATGAATTATATTATATTTATACTTAAGTTTAGTATTTAACACGCTCCTCTTCTGTTGACAGTGCTATTTTCTTGTTACTGTGGGAAACAGCAAGTTTCATGCATGCTAATATTGTATAATGTTTTGGGTAATTAGCACATAATGTCCCCACCTTTTATTGTTATTGTGGAAAACGTCATTAC